>CM050167.1:138955634-139068134 GCA_027410445.1 Discoglossus pictus | reverse complement strand
AAAGAAAGGAGGAGAGAAAGAGCAGAACACACAATGGAGAATAGAGAGATGAAGAAGTGGGGATAAACTATTAAGTTACAAGTTATACAGAGATGATATGTATGAAATTACTATTTTTTTGCAGATACATTCAAACCTTACTGATTAATAATAAATACATTTTGTTTAATTACCTATATAAAGATAAGTATTTATTATTACAACTGATAGTCCATCAGTTACTTCCTCAAGAGCTTCTATCAGAAGTAAACTGTCTAGGTGATTGTCATTATCACATTATGTTTACACTATTCATTTATTATGCTGCTTAATTAGGTTAATTGGTGATTTTTTTAAGTATTACCAGAAATGAATTTATGATTCACCAATCCATATATATTAGTTGTCCAATAATGCTAAATAATACAACAATATGACCATCTCTATAATGGCAATGGACTAAATTAACTTTCTGAACAGTCAGAAAAGAACAACCTTTCACATTAGCAACCATATCTCACCATCTAACTTTCCTATTTATTATTGAAGCACTTTCAAATACCATTAATTGTAAATACATAGGTGCAAATATATAGCTGAATATTTGTCATGTATTGTAATATAAATCATCTACATGTGTCTATTATTTAATTATCTTCTTCACAGTTTATCTAATCCCCCACGCCTGCTCTCAGATTGAAATGTGTTACCCACTTTCACTATGGGGATTTTTTAGGTGGCCCCTGAGGAGACACCTGGCGCAATAGTAAAAATGAGATAGAAAATGTAATTAACATTTTATATAACAGGAATGGTTAAAGTCTGTTGTAAAACTAACCACAATTAAAATTAATGTGGATAGAAAGGGGAGAGCTACCTCTCTTTTTTCCTTCTTTTTTATAGTATTTATACAAACAACAGATTGTATTGAATGTATTTTATGTATTGTTTGTAAATACAATGACTGAAGCTGAAGTACATTTCTATTACCTGGGTCTTTTACATAGTTCTGTATATCAAAGTATGAATGGCCCATAACACACAATATGCTTCTACTGGTAGTGATCACACAATCACTACTTTATATAGTCTAGTTGCAAAAGCCAATAAGTTGACTGTAGATATGTGTCTGCCTGGATATTACCATAGAGAACACAGACTGTAAGGAAAAGGTGGTCACATCTGAGATAAAAATGAGAAATAAAGTATTTTGTGATTATCTCATAAATATTATCTCTTGTGTATCCCTTCTCTTGGTATATAATATATGTATATAATGGTTCAATTAAGTTTTGTCAAATAAAAACTCAAGCAATGACGTCAGACGCTGTTTGCGTCTGCCATTGCTAATAAAGTTTTTTCTTTCTTTATTAATACGTCATGACGTCACACACGTGTCAAGTGACCAACGTGCATCACGTGACACGCTAACCAGGAAGTGAACGATTAAGTGCTCAGGCCCTAAATAAGCCATGGATCCAAACACACACTAGCCCATGAGTAAGTCCCATTAAGTGACGAAACGGACCGTCGGGAGCAGGGAGAGGATGGTGCATTTAATCTAAATGCTCTTGTGAGCTACAACAGAACAACTTTTCATCATTTGGTACTCCAAAAGAGCAAGTACTCTGGCACATGTTATGCCAATAGGGGAGATAAGGGATACTCCTTTTCTTTTTCAATTTTTTTTCATTACACTTGAGCAGTAAAAGCCTATACTTTATGTTGTGGTTTGATGATGCTATAAGTGATATATATGAGTATATAGAGATTTATGGTGATATTCTCTTTCCCATAATATATTGTACTGCATTTATATAATTGGCACCATGCTCTATTCCCTGTCTTTTTCTCAGTGTTTTTAATTTGTTCTTTAACTAGTGCACTAATTTTTTTTTAAAATATACAGTGTCTATTCCTAACATTATACAAGAAAAATATGTTGCTGCATCCCTATGATTAGCAAATACCTTTTGCATATGAGGCGTGCATATTAACATCATCTTAAACATCATTATATAAATTTGAGGCTTTTAATAGCCCTATAGATATTACAACTCACTATCTAATTTGTCAAAATTAAGGTGGTCACATTTTGAAAAAAATCCCAAAGTATTGTGGGACAGTCATACCTTTTTGACTTACAGCTATTATCTTAGGATAGACTCCTTTTAATTATTATTTTTGTAATATTGACGTTCAATCCTGGATTACACTAAATATCTCCTTAAATTTCCCTATTAAAGAATCTCCTTCGCCTTAAAATTTACTGTTAAGCACTAGGAAATTGTATAGGTCACATGATCATATTTATACAAATAACAAGTCAGAGATGTTACAGGTAGAAGTTTACACTAAAAAGATTCAGTTAGAATTATTTTTGCTCGAAGATCACGTCAGACCATCACCCGGCAAGACCCCTACGGAAAGGTTGGATCGCGCAGTGAAGGAGCTTGACGGAGCCTGTCGGATCCTTTTCCCCTTCCCCTGGGGAGGGATCCGTTGGGCAGGGCAGCCAGG
The DNA here is from genome assembly GCA_027410445.1 of Discoglossus pictus. Lineage (NCBI taxonomy): Eukaryota > Metazoa > Chordata > Amphibia > Anura > Alytidae > Discoglossus > Discoglossus pictus. Next base: position 139,065,635 of record CM050167.1, on the reverse strand, counting down.
TAGAAATAAGAGGAGAGGCTGCAGGAGAGTCCCCTGGCGGGGGCCCCGCTGCTACCGGGAGACTGTCACAGCGGAGTCTCACCAGAGGAAGGAGAGGCCAGAGCGGAGTGTCAGCCGTCGGAAGTACCGGCGCAGAAGAGTCTGGCGAAGCTGGTGGCCGGTGGGGTGAGTGGCCCAAGAGAGGGGCGAGACAGGGGAGGTGAAGGCCAGCGAGACGGGGGTGACGGCCCGGTGGCCGAATTAAGCATAAAGGGTGGCAGAGCCTCGTGTAGGCGGCCATTTTGTCTACCAGGTCGCATAGACCATACAGAACTTAGCCCCCCCAAGGCCCTGGAAGACGAAGGCAGAAGGGGTTACCCTCAATTCAGCAGGGGGAAGGTAACAGCGGTCCCCAAGAGGAATCTGAGCAAATCTTATTGTGGAGAGGACCTCTGTTTAAGGTCTGTACTCTTGTCATCCCACCTCGAGAAAAGCCAGCGAATCTGCGGCAGCCATTTTGTGTGTAGAACTCAAATCCAGCCTGTGAAGCAGGCTCGGCAGGGGTAGGCCTGCAGCAATTTAGAAAGACCTGATAGAGGGGCTCACACCTCATCTTAATTCAGGCTACCCTCTGTAGAAATAGGATTTTATGAAAATCTGAGTTCTACTTATTCAGAGGACATTACATGTTGGCTCCTGATTTAACTGCAAGATACAAAGTCCTGAAGGGTCATTTCAGCAATACCAGTAAGCTGATGACATTTGCCTACAGCACATGCGTGTTTGATAAATTGAGTTGCCCTGCTGCTTGGCGGTGCAAGGCTTCATTACACAGCTATTAGTGTGCGAACACTGACACCCAGTGGACATCTCAAGGATTGTGCTTACCAATCACAATTTATACCAAGCTGAAAGCATTTTCTGACCTAGAAAGGCCTGTCTCTAATCTTAACTCAGACTAAGGACCTATGCCCAGGAAACACGCACTCTACAGGATTTGCGCAAGGAATGGTGGCTGCCGAACCATAGAACAAGCGTTACACAAACTGTTCCAAAGCTTCCAGCCATGCTCCCGAGGACCCAGGGCCAGGGTTTACCAACACCTCCTTGGAGCAGTCTGTCTGCAGCTCCTATGCAAGCGTAAGGCTGGCAGATAGTATGCCATCCATGAGTATGTAACTATATCATCACTGCTTTGACCCAATACCTTCAAACCCAGCTATTTAAGTGGACCAGGGCCTCAGAACCAGCGTTTCAATCCTCATAGAAAGATGGCAAGTCGCAGTACAAGCAAAGTACAAAAGAAACAGTCTGGGAAGGGGATCCAGGAGTTCTACAAACCACCCGACACAAATCGCAACCTGAATCTGAGTCCTAATCCCGAACAGCCAGAGTCGCCGATCCACGAATCAGCGCAGAGCTCCCAACCAGCTCAAATGGAACTAACTGACGGGACCTTAATTAAAATCAAGCAGATCCTTCAAGCTGAAATCAAACATGCAGTGGATGACCTAAGGTCGGACATCCAATCTCTAAACCAGAGGCTGCAAGGCCTGGAGGAAAGCACTGATCAAATCGCAGTGACCCAAGCGCTTGACAAGCAGGATATCCTACAAAATGCATCTAAGATTCAGATGTTGGAGAATAAAGTAGAGGACCTGGAGAACAGATCCCGCAGACATAACATTAGGCTGAGGGGTGTCCCCAATAAAATAACGGACGTTCTACAATATTCTAGAGATGCTATAAGCATGATCCTTCCTTCGGTCGAGGAGTCAAACTGGGCAATAGAAAGAGCTCATAGAGCGCTGGGATCTTCTAGGGACCAAAAACTACCCAGAGATATCATTATTAGATTTGCCCAGCAAAAGGCTAGAGATTTGATCCTTGCGGAAACCAGACTAAGGAGGGAAATCCTAGGCCCAGACGGCACCAAGATTCAAATCTATATGGACCTATCCCCTTCAACCCTTCAGAAAAGGAGGGAGATGAGACCCACATTGCGAGTGCTCTCCCACTACAAGATAGCATACAAATGGGGGTTCCCCTTCACACTTTTGTTCACTTATAAAGGAAAATCCTTCAAGGTGATATCGTTTGAGAAAAGCAAAAGCCTTCTGAACAGACTGAAACTCGTGCCTATGGAATCCGAGGAAGAACATTCCTTCCTTCAGGCGGAATTGAGGCAGGCCAAGAAGGGTCAAGGAATCCCACTGCCGCAAAGATCAAAGCCCATTTCCAACCCTATGAGGGATATCAAGCACTGTGAGCAGGATCTAGCGGAGGACCCCGTATCATAACATTTTTCCAAGTCCAAACTCTTTTTCCATAATACTCTCTACGCTACAAAGGGAACCTGGGCTCCACCTTGGGAGTCGCAGAAGGAAAGGCGGACTTCCAGATCCTTTGCACACGCTTGGACATTGCTTACAAAAAGGACTATAATTCAATTGAGTATTGTATCTTTGTTTTTGCATTAGTTTAATCGGGTCACACAGAGGGTGGAGGCCAAGTTTAGCCCAGGGGCAGTTAGCTAGTGCTGGGTTTATTTTTTCACAACCAATCTCTTTAGCCAGCTGGAGGTATTGGGTGGAACTGTAATACTGTTTTACTAATGTTTTTCTATTATTCTTTGTCTCGCTTAACATTATGCATAATTACTAGAGTACTCAGGATGGCTAACTTAAGTGGCTAAGCTCTATCTTAAGTAGGGGTTTAGAACCCATGATACTGTTAGAGCTAGTTTTGGTAGTGTTATTTGATAGTTTTCTCCCTGTTTGGTTAATTTGGGGGGGTAAGTCGCCTTCCTTTAACCCCAACGTAAAGTCTATGAGTAGTAGTCTGGGGAGGATTTACTGTCATCCATGGTTTACTAATCGGGTACTGTTTTGTACTGATGTTGTTTTTTTGTTATTTGCATGTTATCCCGCTGGTGCCTGGCGGACTAAGGAATACCTGAAGTCGTCCACGTCTGGAGCGAAACATGGTGGGCGTGTCCCGGGCCGGCTGGCAGGGAAAGTAGGAGCTGAGGCAGAGAGGTCCGTATGGGGTAACGTTCCAGCGACTTTAACACACCTAGATAACACACCGCCATGACTGATCACTCAACATAATAACACATAATGTAAAAGGCTTCAACTCCCCGTTTAAAAGACGTAAAGCCTTTCTCTTTTATAAAAGGATCAAGCCATCTATAATTTTCCTACAGGAAACTCATTTTGCGAGAGACAAAGTTCCGAAATATCTCCACAGGGAGATTCTATGCCCAATTTCTATGCTTGTTCGCAGCTCTCCAAGAAAGCAGGTATGGCCATTCTCCTTCACAAAAACCTCCCCTTCAAATTAGAAAAGCAGGAAAAGGATAAGGAGGGTAATTTCCTCATACTTTCAGGTACTATTCTGGATGTTAGGGTCTCCTTGGTGAATTTATATGCCCCCACTGTTAACCCGCACAACACTCTTATCAAATTACTGAACCTTCTAAAACAAGAAGACAGAGGGAAAATTATTATGGGCGGGGACCTGAACTTGGCGCTTCAGCCTTTCCTAGACAGGTCAGGGACACCTTCATATACTAGAGATGCGAAAAAACTTAACATAATTTATTCCCTACTTAAGGAACTGGAATTAGTAGACGCCTGGAGGGGGTTTCATCCCTCTGAAAGGCAGTATACATTCTTTTCCCCCACCCACAGTACCTACTCCAGGATTGACGCTTTGATGATGCACTCATCACTGTTCAATAACGCGTCAGATGCCCAAATTTTACCCTGCCCATGGTCGGACCACTCGTTAATTTCCTGTAAATGAAGTCTAAACCAAAATAATTCCCACATCCATGCTTGGCGTTTAAACGACAAGCTGATTACGAGTCCAGAGGTACAGGCCCAAATAGAAGAGGAAATTAACACCTTCTTTGCTCTCAACGATATTCCAGAGACGTAAATAGGATGGTCATGGGTTGCCCACAAGGCCTACATTAGGGGGATAATTATAAAAGTATCGGCAGCCCATAGGAAAAAATTAATCAGCAAGGAAAACGAACTTTTTAAGAAATTACAGTATCTTGAAAAGTTAAACCAGAATAAATTCACGAGGGAAACGCAGATTGTATTAGATCGAACCAGAGCAGAATTAGATGCCATATTGGCAGAAAGGACTGAAAAGGCTATCAGAAGAACGAGCCATAAATTTTATTGCCAAATTAATAAGCCCTCGCCCATGTTAGCCAGGAAATTAAACCTGAGACATAACTCTGCGCGTATTCACCAAGTTAGGGATGCTAGACGGGTAATTGCTATGAAACAAGATGAGATCAAAGAAACATTTAGAAATTATTATCAAGATATTTACTCGTCCAAATTGACGGCTAACAGTTACAAAATACACGAATTTCTGAACGCCTATGACCTCCCTTCAGCCACTGAGGAGGATTTAAGTTTATTGAATGCTGAGATCTCAGTAGACGAGATTAGTAAAACAATTAAGACCCTGAAGAAGGGTAAAGCCCCTGGTCCTGATGGCTTTACAAATAATTATTATGCCACTTTCAATAAGCAACTTGCCCCAAAGTTGAAAAAGCTTTTTAAAGATATAATGGAGGGGAAGGCCATGCCTCCCGAGCTTAACCAAGCGAGCTTAATCTTCCTCCCTAAACCGGGCAGAGATCCTCTACTGGTTAAAAACTTCCGACCCATCTCTCTTTTGAATGGAGATATAAAAATTATTGGGAAAATGTTGGCCACCAGATTAGCGAACTTCCTACCTAGGTTGATCCATAAGGACCAAGTGGGCTTTATTCCTTACAGACAGTAAGAAAATACTACCCAATATGGGACTATGTCTACTGGGGCTACCGGTACAAAATTTACGTGTACACCAGAATAAATGGCTTCAATTTGTTATGCTGGCGGCAAAGAGCAGTCTGGCCGGGAACTGGCGGAAGAAATCACTTGATATCCACTCGGTTATTCACAAAATTAACTTTATTATGACTTATGAACATATGACGGCTACACTAAACGATACAGTGGATATTTATAAAGAAATATGGGGTGACTGGAGCGGGACGGAACACTCATTCCAGATACATTGACAGTAGTGCTCTGATCATGGGGGGGAGGCTGTTAGGTGCTGGAGCGGTCCGGGACAGTGCTCTCCATGGTACCTCCTTAGAGGACGCTGCAGGCGTGGAAGGTCGGTAAGGTAATAAGCAAAATCTATATAATGAAGTTGTGAAAGGCACATGTTAATTTATGACAAGTTTTATTTTAGTTATGTTGATATAAATCGAATGACCAGAGCAGGTTATCTAACGGATGTTAGACATATTTAGTGCACTGATTTGCGGATAAACTATCTTACCAGTTCTAGGTTGTTTTCATAGATTGTTTCAATAATAGAAAAAGTAAAATGGGAGTGGTTGACACACGGTGACATGTATATTTTGTTAAAGGCAAATAGGAAAGTGTAATAAGATTACCATTGAGCGTGGGGGACCTGCGTATCACTCCTTGTTTACAAAAGTGCTTGTCCTATGTTTGTGTCAATAAAAAATGTATGAAAAAAAAAAAAGATTCAGTTATACAGCCCTATTAAATTACAAACCCTTAGCAGCATCGGGAAGCCCGCAAGGGCTGCCGGCTTGACATTCGGCTGCGTTACATAGTTATTAAATTACAACAGGCCGCGAGTTACAGGCTTGAGACGCAAACCCGTAAATCATTTTTCGAATGTTGGATGCAAGGCCGTGAACATGATAAATTAGTCAAACCTGTAGTTACAGGGTTTAGATGGAGCCAATGGCAAAAGAGATCGTCATCATTAAGTCACTAAAAAATGGAGGTTGGATTTCAAAGTCTTACAGGGTTCAATTACGAGTTACGATCGGACCCACATTCTAGAAATAATGTAATATTGATAAAGCCGTAAATATGATATTCTATTACATGCGAGTTCGATTATATGTATTAACACATTGATTGCCGGGATCGATATAACACAGAATTTCAACATAAAAGAAATAATTTTATATTGCCGGTTTGCGAGCTTCAGATTGTTGTGCTATTTATTTCAATACCTAACATCACTCCCTTTTAATATAAGTACAGTACTGTGGTTTGCATTTACAGTGCTACGGATTCGACTTTACCCCCCCTTGCGCGTCCTCTCTGGTACTCGTTGGCTTCTTGGCTCCATTTGCGTGTTTGAACGCCAGTGAATTCATTGTAATTTAATAGCATGATTGGAAACGTAACAGTTACGTGCTTGTTCAAAATTTCCTTGTCCTGTAGCCTTTTCTCGCCCTTACCCCACAAGTCCTTGATGGGTTGCTTTACGGGGCCAATTTAATAGCCACAGGGCTTGCAGGCTACGTTATGGGCTATGGTTTTACATGTTGAGCTAATTTAAGGCTGATAGTATCTCTAAATACATAAAAAAACTGTAGTTTTGATTCAAAAGGAAGTTACTATTATTCTCCTAATACAGTGTTTTAGGATATACTAACACACAATTCTATTTAATGTAGATTCTGGTGTAGGTGTTGCTGCTTCTGCTGTACTAAAAAGCACATGGTGGTAAGTTGTTAGCATAGCATTAATGTGTCATACAGTATTGTATCTACACTGTGCGTCACACAACACATATCCTTACATTACCACATTGAAATGTATTATATGCAGGTAAAGATATAGAGAATGCACACAGAGAATGAACTAAATTGAAGATTTTTTTTTCTGTAAGTTCGATAGACAATGTTGGTTCTTTGCTGTCAAAATGGAGAAATTTTACTTTCCCTAAATTATAATTCCTTGATGTCTTCAACAGCAGCACTTACTATAGAGAGGTCATGCTCTCCAGGAAAGAAAGTTTAGTTCCACCCATATAATTAATTGGACCTCCAAGCTCATCATTACCGAGCCACCACACAAACACACCATTTAAAATGTATCTTTTCAATCATATTTTAATGGTGGGAAGTCTGTTTGCTGCCATCAAAGGCTCCTATGCTAATCATAATCATGAGTGTGAACAAACCTCCTCATAGAGCAGCTCTCATTTCACTCACTTGTGCCCTTCACAGGGAGAAATATCCTGTAGCATATCATAAAAATAAACTAAAATAAGTTAAAAAAATCCCTGTCAAGTGGATCACATGACAGGTTATTTATTCTTGTCATGCTGTGATTTTATAATAATGACCTTTATGTGACTTCAGTGTCCAGATCATAGTACAGTCCTCACTACTCACATGTTTCTACCTTTTTGCATTCATTCCCCCAGAGAATATGCAAAACACAAATTACAATGTGCAGGAGTTTAATTCTCTTTTTATATTTTTTCCAGGATGAAGAATTTTAAAAATGTTCAAACATCATTATTTAGTTCTATTATTTAGTTCTAATTATTTTTCTTAATTTCCTAAATTATTAATATATTGTTAATTATATTTATTATGAAATCAGAGAAAAATGTTTGAGAATAGGCCAGAAAATATTGTTTACTTAATTATCAAAATTCTCACTTCTTGCACCTAGGGTTCTCTATTTCGTCCTCACACCTCTATGTGTGTCTGGGTCAGAGAGGATGGAGAGGACAGAAAGTTGTGGCACATTTGGCTGAATATTGAGCTTTACTGTAAGCACTTATTCAATGTTACAGCCAAGAACAACGTATTCCCTAGAGCACGAGCAAAAGTGATTAAAGTAATTGGCTATTAAGTGTTGTACAATATACTTTGTACTAGTTACATAGATCAGGTTTTTCCTTAGAAAGTAGAGAAATTGTCGCCCACAGAAGGTCCTTAAACTAACATAATACAGCTCTCACACTTGTAATCGTTACCACAACATGCTTTATTCAAGTGACAGGTGAAGATTTTATAGGGAAGGGAACATTAGGCAACTCAAATATTAAACAAAAGTAAACAGTTCAGAAGCCCACAAAGCCAGCTTGAAAAGTGATCCCTTTTAGTTTTCTCAAATCAGAGTCCTGTTGACATCAGCTCCTCTGAGATTGGCTGCTGTAGAATCAAATTGCCCAATAAGGTAGTGAGACCAAGGAATTGTATTCAGCCAATCTGAAGGGCACCAATTTGTAATATGGAAAATGAAGGTATGATGATGATAGCAGTAAGTCTGTTCCCTTCTCTTAATCCCCCCAGCACATGATGATTGTATGTAACCCCCTCAGCATGTGCAGACTGTTTATAGGCACATCTTCCCTATGGTGTAAACAGAGACCGGTAGTAGCCAGGACTCGGACTGGATGTGAGCACTGGGAAGGGTATCAAGTACATTGCCACTATATATATATATATATATATATATATATATATATATATATATATATATATATATATAGCAAATTAACACAGCAGCAACATTTTTACAATATTTTACCTTTTTTTTTGGGAAGCGAAGTGCACCTTAGACAAAAATGCTACGTTTTAGGTCAGTACCCCTTCAATTCGGTACTATATTGCTGCAGTGTTTCCTGCTATATATTTAGTCCAACAGTACATTTACTGAAACTGCTGCAATTTTAATAAAAAAAATTATATGGGAGAGGTGTACAAGGGAAAACTAGAGAACCTTAAAAGGTGAGAAGTGTGCATTTTTTTAATTAAAGGGAAAGTTCCACCAAGAAATTACATTTCTTTAAAATGAAGGATTTCTCTTAGATTAGATTATCTGTAAAAGTTAGGAAACTTGTCTAGTTTGCGCACAGCATATAAGAGTAACTTGTGTTTAGGGTAAACTTTCTCTTTAAGAATAATATTTACTGACTTATTATCAAACATATTATCAATACACTACATCTGTGCTCAGACATTACAGCAGTGTAAAGGGCTACAAGAACTGTATAGTCGCATATCTTAACATACTTTAAAAAAAAATGTAAAAACAAAAATAACAACATGGATCTCTGTAAAAAAAATTGCTAAGTAACCAAAACTCTATTATGGGAAAATGCCTATAACAGCCCTAAGGTTGGAAATAACAGGAATAAACCTGCACTGTCCTAACAACAAGAAAAATAACACAACCAAACAGTGTAATTACTTGTACTTCAATAGAAGGTGACAGAGCCCAAAGTAATTGTTGTGTGGAAAATAGTATATTAATCAGTGACAGTATGAAAATGATTAAATCCCATCTATGTTAAAGTTTAAATTATCTAGAGTGCTGGTGGGTTTCTAGATAAAAATAGCAAAATTATATATTGATTATATCTAAAAATGATCTCCAAGTGTTAATATTAGTAATTAAACTAAGAAGAATAGCAAATAATACCAAAATAGTGGCAAAATTCAACAAATATTTGTAATATATAAATGTAACATTGATTTATGAATTAAATGTAGAGTTTGTATAAAATTGGTTTAATGCAATGTGTGTTAATGGTATCTTATAAATAATATGCAGAGAAGAGACCTATCATAGTGTAGTATGTCATTTGTACAAGCAGGGTCCTTATTGCCAACAGCATCTACTCACATAGTCCTGACCTGCTCTGGTTATACTTGCTAGTGATAATATCTGTCTCCAAGTTGAAACTTCTTGCTCTCCTGTAGAGATTTCCTCAGGACAGTCCGAAGTGGAAGAGAATAAACAGAAAAATACAATCTACTTATTATTATGCTGAAAAGATTACGCAGTGTCTATAAAGTGAGAGACGCTTTCTAACAAAATGCCCTTGTGAACATAATCACAGCCCTATGCACATATCTGGCCACATATCGCTGTATCTTTTGTCACCAACGTGCTTTATAACAATGTCAGATATTCCTTGCAATACTCATGTGATCTATACCATTGACCTCACCAGGTGGGCTGAACATCTCTATGCGTTTCGCATCACTTCGGCAGGGTTTGTAGATAGACTCCTTCTCATGTGATTATAGTCCATAACCATTTCTATTAAAAGTTTCTATATTTCAGGATTATTCACTGTTTTCTGAATAAGATAATTAAACATATTTTTAGTGTAAATATTGCTCCCGAAAAATCTACATGATTTAAATATTAAATTCTGTAATATGAAACAAATATTTAGTTGGGAGTTGTAAAAGTTATATTGGGTTCTTTTGGAAAGGTATCACAGAGATGGAGGGAGATAGGAAGGAGAGAGAGAGGGGAGAAAGAGGAAATGAGAGAGAGGGATAGAGTGAGAGAGGGAGGGGGAGAGAGAGGGAGGGAGAGAGAGAGGAGGGAGAAAGATAGAGAACAGAGAAAAAGAGGAAAGGAGAGGGAGAGAGAGACGGTGATTGAGAGGGAGGGAGAGAGAGGAGGGAGAAAGAGAGGAGGGATACAGAGAGAGAGAGGGAGGGATAGAGAGGTAGGGAAGGCTAGAGAGAGTAAGGGGAGAGGGAGGGATGCAGCGATAGAGTGAGGGTATAAAGGGTTAATAGAAATAGTTATGGAGTATAGATACTTGACAAGGACTGTACCTACTACTACTGATGTAGCAACGGTGTAACGCATAAGATAGTGCCACCTTACTGACACTGTGATTCCTTGAGAAACATAATGAAAGTCTGATGTCAACAGAACATACGGCCAGATATGCAGGAAGAGCGGGATTACTTTCATAATCACCTTTTGTATTAAAGTTCTTCTAACATTACAGACAATGTATGAATTTAGATGAACACAATATTAAGCAGTGTGACAATATTATTGTAGTGTTTTTGTGTTTTTCTTTTTATTCTCTCCTACTATTGATCCTCTTGAGAAAATAATTTCAGGACAGCTGGATGATTCCCCATGGGCACAGACTTTCATGACCCCAAAGCAGGTAGTTTGCTCTGGACTATGAGCCTCATTCTATTAACGGCCGTGGGAACTGCGTGGCCACAAGGGGTGGCCGCAAGCTCCTTTCCTATTCTATTCCCTTGCGGCCGAGGGTCCGGCCGGCTTGCGGCCATCGCCCTGCTTTCCCTTGCGGCCACACCCACCGCAACTTACTTCAGGGAAAGCCTTTGATCCCATTCGTCCGCAAGAGATTCAGCCGCTTGAAACCCTACGACCCTATTCAAATGCTCCGGCCACCCCTCCGCCAAGCCCGCAAAACGGCCAAAAAGGCAGCAGCTTACTTCCACCATGGAGCAGTTGCAAGAGCTGTGAAGCCATTGCAGCTGCTCCAATTAAACCCCCCCGCTGGCAGCAAGGGACCTGATCGTGACCCGATCAGGACCCCTGCACTGTCCCTACATCACCCCTATAATGTTTGGGACCCCTGCAGGATGCACACATTAACCCTATCATCCAGGGCCTGCGGCAGACTAATGGTTACCCCCAAGCCACGGGGGATCTTTAAGTACCCCCCTGGCACCTAAAATTAACCCCATCAATCATGGGGGTCAATATAGACCCCCATGAGACCAAAATGAAACCCCTCAGTCCAATAGAGGTCTATATAGACCCCTATAGTACACTTTTTACTCATAGGTTAACCCTACAAGTGCCATGAGGGTCCTCCAAAGTCTAAACACTACACTATTAACCCTAACTATACCCCATTAACCCATTAACCCCATCACTTATGGGTATCTATACAGACCCCCATAAGCCTCCATCTAACCCCATCACTTATGGGGGGGGTCATACAGACCCCCATGAGCCTCAAGCTAACCCCATCATGTATAGGGGTCATACAGACCCCCATAAGCCTCCATCTAATCACATCACTAATGGGGATCTATACAGACACCCATAAGTCTCCATCTAACCCAATGGAGCCTCCATCTATCCAAATCACATATGGGGGTCATACACCCCCATAAGCCTCCATTAAACCCCATCAATTATGGGGGGTTGTACAGACCCACATAAGCCTCCATCTAACTCCATCATGTATAGGGTTCATACAGACCCCCATAAGCCTCCATCTAACCCCATCATTTATGGGGATCATACAGAACCCCATAAGCCTCCATCTAACCCCATCACTTATGGGGGTCTATAGAGACCCCCATAAGCCTCCATCTAACCCCTTCACTTATAGGGGTCCATAAAGACCCCTGTAAGCCTCTCTTTAACCCAATCAGTCCCATAAGGGTCTATGATGGCCCTTCATGGTACAATTTGAACCCTAATATTAACCCCATTAGTGACACAAGGGTCCTCCAGGACCCTCATGACACTAAAAACCAATACTACACTATCACCCCCCCCAATAAACCACTAAAACCCCTACCTACATACCTCCAATTAAACCTCCCCACCCCCTAATTAAACAAAATAAAAAAAGCTGTTACAAAATAAAAACATTACAACCCCCCCCCACTACAAAAAATAAAAAAGAATTACACACCTGCAAAGAAAATACATACACATATATTCATAACCTTACAGTATAGCAATATATACATTACACATATATACTATTAACCCCCTAACTACAATACATTTACCCTATCTACATTACATATCCCCTGACTACAAAATGTTACCCCCTATCTATTAAACATTAGCCATATCTACATAACATTACCCCTTTCTACAACACATAACCCCTTTCTATAACATATAACCCCTATCTATTATACATTACCCCTATCTACATAACATTACCCCCTACCTATAACACGTAACCCCTATCTTTAATACATTACCACCCTATCTATAATACATTATCCCCTATATATTAAATATTACCCCTATCTACATAACATAACCCCCTATCTATAATACATTTACCCCTATTGATAATACATCAAACCCTAAATCTAAGCTAAAATAGAATAAATAAGACCACTTACCTTTGCAGATGTCACTTCAGATTGCACCCCTAGAAAAAAAGAAACATAAAATTAGTACAGAATTAAGCACTACATAGAATAAATACACATTCTAAGTACAGTATTAAACTTACCTTTCCAGCATGTCCCCGTCCATCTTCTTGTCTTCGTTGGTTTGGCCCCTGGAAAAAAGAATCATTAGTACACACATACACAAATAAACAATAAACATTCTAAATTTAAAACTGACTTGTCTGCGATGTCCCGTCCTCCTCCTCTTCTGCCCCAGCTGGGCCCTTAAAGACTCTGCGCTCTAAAAAACAAACAAAAAAAAACAAATGAAGCTCCTTCCTGGAGGAGCACCCCGACGCTAATGAGGCTTCTAAGCCTTCTATCAGTAAAAAAACCCGGAATGGCGCCTTCTGATTAGCTGAAATGACTGTCAATCAAATTTCAGCCAATCAGAAGGGGCCAAGGTGTGAGCAAATCAAAATTGTATACACCCCTGAATTCCATACTGATTGGCTGATGAACCTGTCAATAAATTTTAAACAAATCAGAAGGCACTATTGCCTTCAGCCAATCAGAATGGGATACACCCCCGCTGGGTGATTGACTGAAGACACCAGCACCTTCTGATTGGCTTCTGATTGACAGTGACAACAGCCAATCAGAAGGTGCTATTCCCTTCAACCAATCAGAATGAGATACACCCCGTGGGGGTGTATCACATTGTGATTGGCTTCAAGCATCTGCATCTTCTCATTGGCTGTTGTCACTGTCCATCAGACTGCAGCCAATCAGAAGGCACAGATGCCTTTAGCCAATCACCCCATAGGGTGTATCCCATTCTGATTGGCTCACACCTTGGTGCTCTCTGATTGAAACTTGATTAACAGCCATTTCAGCCAATCAGAAGGCGCCATTCTATATTTATTACCAGAAGAAGGCCTAGAAGCCGCATTAGCATTGGGGAGCTCCTCAAAGGAGGAGCTCCGTTACTTAAAAAAAATTTTTTAGAATGCTGATTCCTGAAGGGCCCAGCCAGGGCAGAAGAGAAGGACAGGGACATCGCGGACAGGTATGTTTTACATTTAGAATGTGTATTGCTTATTTATGTTGTGTAAGTGTGTACTAATGTGATGCTTCTTTATTCCAGGGGCCGACCCGAAGAAGACAAGAAGATGGACAGGGACATGCTGGAAAGGTAAGTTTAATACTGTATTTAGAATGTGTATTTATTCTATGTATTGTTTAATTCTGTACTAATTCAATGTTTCTTTTTTCCTAGGGGTGTGATCTGAAGGGACATCTGCAAAGGTTAGTGGTCTTATTTTTTTCTATTTTAGCTTAGATTTAGGGTTTAATGTATTATAAATAGGGGAAATGTATTATAGATAGGGGGTTATGGTATATAGATGGGGTAATGTTTAATAGATAGGGGGTAATGTTATGTAGATAGGGTTACTATTTAATAGATAGGGGTAATGTTTTATAGATGGGGTAATGTTTAATAGATAGGGTTAATGTTATATAGATAGAGGGTAATGTTATGTAGATAGGGATAATGTTTTATAGATAGGGGTAATGTTTTATAGATAGGGGTTATGTGTTATAGATAGGGGCTATTTTTTATAGATTGGGTAATGTTTTATAGATAGGGGTAATGTTTGATAGATGGGGTAATATTTTGTAGTCAGGGGGATATGTGATTTAGATTGGGGGAAATGTATTGTAGGTGGGGGGTTAATAGTATATATTTTTAATGTATATATTGCTGTACTGTAATGTTATGAATATATGTGTATGTATTTTCTTTGCAGGTGTGTAATTCTTTTTTATTTTTTGTAGTGGGATGGTTGTAATATTCTTTTTTTATTTTTTGTAGTGGGGGTTGTAATGTTCTTTTTTATCTTTTGAATAGTGGGGGATTGTAATGTCCTTTTTTCATTTTTTGTAGTGGGGGGTGTAATTTTTTTTTTGTAACTTACCTTTTTTTATTTTGCGTGATTAGTGGGGTGGAGGTTTAATAGGAGGTTGGTAGTGTAGGTGTTAATAGGTTGGGGTAGAGGGGGGTTAGTTTAGATTTAGTGTTATTGGGGGGTGATAGTGTAGTGTAGTGTTTGTACTTAGTGTCATGTAAGTCCTGGAGGACTCTCATGGCACTTATGGGGAAAATATTAGGGTTCTAATTGTCCCTTGAGGGTCTTCGTAGACCCTTATGGGACTGATTGGGTTAAAGAGAAGCTTACATTGGTCTGTATGACCCCCATAAGTGAAGCTGTTAGATGTAGGCTTATGGGGGTCTGTATGACCCCCATAAGTGAAGGGTTGGATGAAGGCTTATGGGGGTCTGTATGGGCCCCCATAAGTGAAGGGGTTGGATGGAGGCTTATGGGGGTCGGTATAGACCCCCAAAAGTGATCGGTTTAAATAGGCCCAGTTAGGGTTATTAGGTGCAGTTATGTTTACATAGGTCCAGTTAGTGTTAGATAGGCCCAAATAGGGTTACATAGGTACAGTTAGGATTAAATAGGCACAGTTAGGGTTAAATAGGTACAGTTAGGATTAAATAGGCCCAGTTTGGGTTAGATAGGCCCAGTTAGGATTAAATAGGCCCAGTTAGGGTGAAATAGGTAAAATTAGGATTACATAGGCCCAGTTTGGGTTAGATAGGCCCAGTTAGAGTAAATAGGTACAATTAGGGTTAAATAGGCCCAGTTAGGGCTAAATAGGGTTTCGTATGGGTTAATGGGATATAGTTAGGGTTATGGGGTTAATGGGGTATAGTTAGGGTTAATAGTGTAGTGTAGTCCTTAGACTTTGTCATGATAGTTCTGGAGGAACCTCATGGCACTTCAGGGGTTAACCTAGGGGTTAATAGTGTTCTATATAAACCCCTTTTGGACTGTGATGGGGTTAATTTTAGGTGCTGGGGGGCACTTATAGTACCCCCACATCTCAGGGGTTCATTTGTTATTTCTCACGGGTCCTTTAAGGACCTTTAAGGTCCTTTCAGGGCCCACGCGGGGTGCAAAATTGTAATTTTTAATGCAGCGGCTCCTGATGGACCCTTGCTGCAAGGGTTAATATGGGAACCTTCTTGGGGTCTCGATGGGGACCCCACAGCATGGGGAGGTTAATGTTAGATGCAGCAGGGGTACTTACAGTAACCCCATGACTTAGGGTAATCATTAGTGTGCCGCCATCCCTTTAAAGAGCCGCGGCGGGAGATTTGAATCCAAGCACGTACTCAGATGGGCTTGGATATCTTTAGGGGTTAATAGAAATTCAATGCAGCACTGTACAGCGCTGTAATTTATAGAGGACACATTGGGGGACACGAGGATTACATGTAGTTCATTGGCTAGCTGGCACATCGTCGCTAGCTGATACATTTGTTGCCACAAGTCTGTCAGGCTTAGAGAATGGGTTACTGCCTTGGGGGTTAATGCAAGCCCGTAGTCCCATGTTTGGATGATCTCCAAGGCAGCAACTCGATCTGCAAGCCCGGTGGGCTGTGGCCTCAAATTACAGTATTGGCTAGCGGCAATGTGCCAGCTAGCCAATGTACTACATGTCATCCCCGTCTCCCCTATCAAATACAGCACTGTATAGTGCTGCATTACATTTATTTTCCACTTTTTAGTTTGCCATGCTTGCACTCTGATCCGAGGGCTAACGCCTGCGATCAGGTCCAAGGCTGCCAAAGCTAACAGCCGTAGGAAGGGGTGTGCTGCAGCCCCTTTTATTTGAATAGCAACATAGACATAGGGCTACGAGGGGCCGCAGCACCCTCCCAAGGAATCGCAGCTTTGTGGCCATTTTACGGCCTTTAATAGAATGAGGCCCTATGTAAGCAGAATACTACATGTCACAACCTACTCTTCAGCAGGTTTGACAGGGTCCAGGTACTGGGCAATCTGGTCCTCCCTGCGAAAAGGTTAAAAGTCCTATCAGTAGCTGGGCGGCAGGTGGATTGTGACATCACACTATGATGTTTCTCTTCTCTGCATACATTATTTCAGAGAAATATATTAAATCAAGGACATTGTTTTAAAACAACATTTTAATGTGTGAAAATCACATTTTAAACAATTTAACTATTACCTCCTGCTTGTAAATGTTATAAATATAACAACATGATAAAATTAAAAGCCAAGGACTTTTCTAGATTCTTAACACCAATGTAAGAATCGATAAACAACAAATTGGAAAAACTTTATTAATCAATAACAATGACAACAATTCAGAAGTGGTGGTGTATAGTACTGGGACTCAGAGATTCCTTATTTATTGCTAAAAATATTACCATCTAAACATATCAATAATATTACATACATAAATGTTCACAATTCTTAGTGATATAATGTTTAATACTAATATTTTTAAGTCATAGTTTTCAAGGAATAAATCAAATTCACAATCTTTTAAGTAACATTATACCAAGTTGTCCTGTCCTATCTTTAATCTTCTTTCAAGAGTGGGACCACTTGCCTTATTTAGAGAAGCCAAAATAAAAGCATTTCAGTGACGCCTTTGGAACAATGCACAAATATTATATAGCTCCACTGCAAACTCTGTAACTAATAGTCTCCTACCAGACCTTTCCTGGTGCTTGATGGACTCCTTCTCTCTATAATGTCACCTCTGAATTTAGTTGTTTGTCCTATTCTAGTCTTCACCTATGTTAGTAACTAGAGATGTCGCGAATAGTTCGCCGGCGGACTGTTCCCGGCGAACATATGCGATGTTCGATCCGCCCCCTATACTTTATCATTGAGCAAACTTTGACCCTGCACTTCACAGTCAGCAAACACATTCCAGCCAATCAGCATCATACCCTGCCTTCCAAACCCTTCTACCTCATGGACAGCAGCCATTTTGGAATCATAACTAACTTGCAGTCTTACTAAGAGGAGGGAGAGTGTAGGTAATGCTGATTGAATAGTGAAATCAATAGCTAGGCAAGTTTATTCAGTGTCCAGTGCAGTGCTGAAGGACTCATCAGATCTCTGCTGTAAACACAGCACCCCAAAAAGCCCTTTTTAGGGCTATAACATCATTTTTTTTTGTTTGTTTTTTTCTGTCTAATCTAACTTCATTTGCCTGTCTCACAGCTTATACTGTGTGTGCACAGTGCAACCAATACAATCTTGTTTACTAGTTGTCTACTTTTAAAAAAACAATAATTTTATTTTCTTAAATCTAAGTTCATTTGCCTGACCGCCAATCTAAGTTCATTTGCCTGACCGCTAGCCAGTGTGTGTGTCAGGCTTACAAGTATTGTGCCAAGTTCAACCAATCCAATCTAGTGGTGTACCAACAGTCTACATTTAAAAAAAAAAAACACTTTTTTTCTGTGTAATCTAATTTCATTTGCCTGCCTGCCAGCGTGTGTGTCTTAGGCTCACATCGTATACTGTGCCCACTTGCCCAGTCAGTGCCACCACTCATAGCTGATGTAAAAGTCAGTAGTGCACATTTAAACAAAGAATACAATTTTGACTGTAATACACTGAATAGCAGTTACTTGTCTGCAAGCGTCTGTGTCAGGCCTACAGCGTCTACACGTGCCCTGATAGGTGACGTAACAAGTATTAAACTGATAAGAGTAGTACTTACAAACACGCCACTCCTATCTGGTGGCACCTTTGATTGCACGTGCCGTGCCCCAAAATTGAAGTGATACGACCAACCAAGCATCTTTTTCCATCTCCCGGTTCTAAAAATCCAGGCCTTATACACGCCCCCTGATAGGTGACGTAACAGGTATTAAACTGATAAGAGTAGTACTTACAAACACGCCACTCCTATCTGGTGGCACCTTTGATTGCACGTGCCGTGCCCCAGTATTGAAGTGATAGGACCAACCAAGCAACTTTTTCCATCTCCCGGTTCTAAAAATCCAGGCCTTATACACGCCCCCTGATAGGTGACGTATCAAGTATTAAACTGATAAGAGTAGTACTTACAAACACGCCACTCCTATCTGGTGGCACCTTTGATTGCACGTGCCGTGCCCCAAAATTGAAGTGATACGACCACGACCAACCAAGCATCTTTTTCCATTTCCCGGTTCTAAAAATCCAGGCCTTATACACGCCCCCTGATAGGTGACGTAACAGGTATTAAACTGATAAGAGTAGTACTTACAAACACGCCACTCCTATCTGGTGGCACCTTTGATTGCACGTGCCGTGCCCCAAAACTGAAGTGATACGACCAACAAAGCATCTTTTTCCATTTCCCGGTTCTAAAAATCCAGGCCTTATACACGCCCCCTGATAGGTGCTGTAACAGGTATTAAACTGATGAGAGTAGTACTTACAAACATGCCACTCCTATCTGGTGGCACCTTTGATTGCACGCGCCGTGCCCCAAAATTGAAGTGATATGACTAACCAAGCATCTTTTTCCATCTCCCGGTTCTAAAAATCCAGGCCTTATACACGCCACCTGATAGGTGACGTAACAAGTATTTAACTGATAAGAGTAGTACTTACAAACACGCCACTCCTATCTGGTGGCACCTTTGACTGCACGTGCCGTGCCCCAAAATTGAAGTGATACGACCAACAAAGCATCTTTTTCCATCTCCTGGTCCCAAAAATCCAGGCCTTATACACGCCCCCTGATAGGTGACGTAACAAGTATTAAACTGATAAGAGTAGTACTTACAAACACGCCACTCCTATCTGGTGGCACCTTTGACTGCACGTGCCGTGCCCCAAAATTGAAGTGATACGACCAATAAAGCATCTTTTTCCATCTCCCGGTTCTAAAAATCCAGGCCTTATACATGCCCCCTGATATGTGCTGTAACAGGTTTTAAACTGATAAGAGTAGTACTACTTAACACACCTTATAATAATGCAGAGAGAGGCAATGCAGTGAGAGGAGTCTGAAGAAGAGGAGTCAGAGGAGGAAGGTGGCTTTGAGGAGGTGGAAGAGACCTTCAATGACCTCAGTAAGGACAAGGAACGGGACATGGCTAGCTTGGTATCCAACCTTGTGCAAATGGGGAGTTTGCGGTTGTGCAAATGGACTGTTTGCGGTTTTTTGCGGTTTTTTAAACGGGGAGTTTGGTCTGTCACTGTGAAGCGGGCCTAACCCTTACACTACCTGATCGATACAACATCATACCTGATGTTTTAAAGCACGTTATTCCAAACAATTTAGGAATGTTAGGTAATTTATGCCCTTTTTGGCTTAAAACCAGACTCTGCATCAACTATGTGATTTTCCGTGGGAGTTTTGCCATGGATCCCCCTCCGGCATGCCACAGTCCAGGTGTTAGTCCCGTTGAAACAACTTTCCCATCACTATTGTGGCCAGAAAGAGTCCCTGTGGGTTTTAAAATCCGCCTGCCCATTGAAGTCTATGGCGGTTCGCCGGGTTCGCTGGTTCGCGAACATTTGCGGCAGATCGCGTTCGCGGTTCGCGAACCGAAAATGTTATGTTCGCGACATCACTATTAGTAACAAAAAAATATATGAAATAGCTTCACTCTCTCCATAAGGCTTTGTCAAAAGAAATAGTTCACTTAAAGAACTTAGGGCTCCATTCCAACATGTTTTTGCACTTATTTGTGAAGTCAAGTGGACTCATAAAACACTACATAGCTATTCTAATCCCCAAAAAGCTGCCCTACCAAAAGTGCACCCAAAGTATCATAAGATCAAGGTGATGCTGTCCCATGCAAATTTCCTCTCAAATCATTCAAATCCTAAATGTGAGAGAAACACGTTACCTTCTGTGGACACTTAAGTTCTCAGAAGACACTAAAATCGTATGTGTACTTAGACCATCCCATAGAGGCATACAAAAATGTGAAACAAGAGTCAGATCTGACTCTTTGATCGGTATAACACCTTAATTAAGTTAGATATGAGGCTTAATTTATAATATTCAATACCATTCAGAGGTTTATACCACCCTCCAACACCAACCAAGGCACCTAAAGGTTGGGATCACTTGAATTACCCCCAATATCCCTACTCCCTATGAAGCCACTGCTCCCACAGATTACCTTATTTAAACTACATTACACAGAGAGCCTCGGGGCTTCCTTCCTCTCACATGCTAAGGGGAACCCCATGTATTCCCTTTACCCACGGGCTAACCCAATGATCCCCAGCATGTACAGATAACCATGGAGGTCTATATAGAGGGATCATAAACCCCCCTGCATTTGTATTTTACTGTTTAACCTATTCCCTGGGGTATTAGTTTACATAGATAGATAAGGGACATGTTAGGGCTGTGCAGTGTTCTTCAGCACTGCTACACAGACACCACTGAGTCTCAGGTTACAGACTGTCTTGTGAGCAGGCCACATGTACACGTTAGGGCTAGAGAGCAATATGAGAACAGGCTTGATAGATGTTTCCTATATTATAGGGACATTTTAGGAGGGCTGGATTAGAATGGCATCCTCAATTGCGAAAACAAATCTTCCCCAGTTATGAGGGAGCTTTTTTATCAGTTTTGTCTCTGATTGGAATGTGGCCCTAAGTTCTTTATGTAAGTAGGATGGATAGATTATATGAGCATTGATGAGACGTTAACAAAGTCCAAAAGAGAAGGTGAACCATGTTCATTTTCTTTTATTCATATCTCTAATCCACATAAATAAAACAGACTTTATATCCCTAAGCAAAAGACCAAACCCTTTTGGACACAACAGCAGAGAAGGGAGAACACCCAGCTATAGTAAAGGTCTGGTAGAATAATATGGTCTGGAGCCATCTAAACTTAGTGTGTTTTTCCAAAAACCTCCAATCTTAGAGCATGATATTTTTTTATTTTCTATTCTATTTAATTTGAGATATTTACTGTGAGTCTTACTGAAAGCAGTGAAGAAAGTTAACAAATGATACTTCTCTGGTTCTGGTTTTATTCTTTACACTTCAGAACTTCAAAAACATTAGACTGTGATACTCTTGAATACTCATATGTGCAATTCAACTGACATGTTTATATGTTATGTGTTGTTTTTATTACAAGGATCTGTGTTTTATAAAATATGACTATATGGTTCTTTGAGAACCTTTACCTGCTGATAACAGTTAAATGCACATTATGTGTCTCATAAATATGTCAAGTTATAAGGTAGATATAACTTTTACTGCATAGATTTGTCTGGGAGGAGCACGTATAGGTTATTATAAGTGTACCCACCCACACCTGCCATGAAAATGTGGGCGCTGCCATCATGCCTGGTCTACACTGTGCATCACTGCGCTGTGATCTCTTCCTGACCCTCTCCTGCTCTGAGCACTTCCTCCTCTCCAGATGTCATTTAATTGTGTCAGAGGCATCTCTACTATGAGGTCATGTGATCACGTGACCTCACTAGATGTCTGATACCACCATCTGACAGCTGGAGTGAAGGCAGTGCTCAGAGCAGGAGACTGACCAGAGCAAGATTAATGTGATGTCCAACACAAACGGGGTCTGAAGTTGATTTGTAAAGATAAGTATGTAAAGAAATAATACATGTAAATATTGCACTGCAATGTAGGAAACATATGTTATTGAAGTATGTATTAGCCAAGAGCATAAAAGTGGTTATAGACAAAAATCAGACATAACAATAATCCTTCCTCCCTAGTGCATTATTGGGCAGGTGCAGAGCAAGGAAAGGAGGATTTGCAGTCTTACATGTCACTGCCTGCTTCTGAGCATGCTCAGGGACAGGGGGTAAGCTGGTAAATATTAGAAGCTGTGGTCAGTCACCATTACCATTTTTATGGGCCCTCTTTGTACATTTTTCACCAACTTAGCAGATATTATTGTGGATAATAATGTAAAAGGTCCATGTTCTTACCAAATATCTTCTGTTTTTTGCCTTCACTAATTTTGCTTGCTGTCCTATTGCTCTTCCTCGTCATACTTTATTTCAGTCACTGATTGAGGAGAAGTGTAGAGAAGGGTAAGAAAATCAAGAGAGAATGATGGAGAATGATGGATGCCAAAAGGGACGAGGCATAGAAACCTAAAGGGAGCTTGAGGAGTGAAAGAGAAAGGAACTGAGATTGGAGGGGAAGAAGGAGAAAAAAGATGGGTTAAATAAAGAGGTGGAACAGGATTATGAGTAATGGAGGAGAGAGGTGAATGAGGAGAAAGGGAGTAGAGTTTGAGGAATAAGCAAGGAAGATACAGAGATATATGGAGGGGTAGAGAGATAAGATGGGTGAGGGAGAGGAATGAGGAAGAAAGAAAGAAGGATGTGAGAAGAGAGATGAGAAAGACGGATAGGGGGGGTATACAGGAAGGAGGGGTAGGAAGAGAACAGGGAAAAGGGAGAGAAGAGGAAGGACAAAGACAAGAAGGGGGTGTTAAACGAGACAAGGAAAGAAGAAAGAGAGAAGTGATGTGCACATGGAGAAAAGAGAGGGCAAATAAATGGGGGAGGTAAATAGGCACAGGAAGAAAAGTAAGACAAGGCACAAATGCAGAAATGAAGGGCAAGGTGAAAAGCAAAGAAGGATTGAGTGATGCAGGAAAAGTATGAGGAAAAAAGTGAAGCAAAGGAAGATACTGGAAGATGGAGGAATACATAAGGATATGTCATAATTGGGGTAAAGAGGTAGACTAGAAGGTAAGGGGTACAGTGGGAGAAGAGAAGGAAATAGGAGAAGTATGTGGACGCAATAAAAGAGAATAAAGGAAGAGAAAGAGGGGAAGGGAGAAGGACACATGGGGAGCAAGCAATACAGAGACACAAGGGACAAGTAAGAAACAGGGGAAGGGAGAAAGAAAGAAAAAATTGAAAAGGGGAGATGAATAGAAGTGGAAGGAAGGGTGAAGTGTAGTGCAGGGCTAGAGCAATGGTATGTACAGAGGTGGAGACTTTGAAGGGAGACTGGGAGGACAGTTTATACTTGTGGCTCCTAAAGGTTTTTCCAAAGTGCATCTCTATGAAGGGCTTACTTCCTGGCTCCTATAAAATACCCTGTTGGCCCTTCCTTCATAGTACTTAATGTTTAGCAATTTCTGGGCACCCCTGAATTATAGATCTCAGACATTTTTCCCTGGCCACCGCTAACATGCCTGGTTCCTTGTGGTAGAAATTGCTTACCATGGGCCTTATTCAATTGCTCCGATTTTGAGATCCGTAGTCGCAAGGAGAAGTCACAAGCGACTCTCCTATTCAATTGCCCTCCGATCACGGGCTACGATCGTGTTACGTACTACGACACGGTATCCCTACCGATTCCTTACGATTTGAAAAATTGCTAGTTACTTCCCCAAAGCCTTTGATCTTTCAAGCCCCCCTTCCAAATCACCCCATCAAGCGGAAAAAAGCCAACTCCTGCTTCCTTGCACCAAGGAGGAGTCCTTGCATATATTCCCAATTGCTCCGAAATCAAATCCCCTTGCTGCAGGGGTCCCAATCGGCACGCCTTCAGCATTTAAAAATTTTAATTCCCCACCGCAGGTCCTTAAAGGGCCTGCGGCACACAAACTGTTAACCCCATGCCGTGAGGGTCCCCACAATAACCCTCGCAGCTGGGGTCCCAATCGGTTCATTTAAACATTCAAATTCCCCACCATGAGTCCTTAAAGGGCCCGTGGCACACTTATGATTACCCCCATGCCGGGGGTACTTACTGTACCTCAGTGGCAACTATAATTACCCCCCCCCCCCCATGCTCAGTGTCCCCATACGGGACCTCCGCAGTGTCCATACATGTCCAAACCCGCAAAATGCTTACTTCCGATGGCAGGGTTAGAGATTAGCGGGTATGGTGGACTGCGGCCAATTAATTAGCAGCCTAAACGTCATACAATGTAAGTAACTTGATAGCAAAAAAACAGGAATTTGCGATTGTGTTAAGTCTCGTAATTGAATGAGGCCCCATGTGTGTTAGTGTGCTGTGAGCATTTGCTCTCCCTCTCCTGTCCATACTGCTGTCTCTCCTGGGCTGTCTGTGTGTGAGATCTCTTAAAATGAAAATGGTCTTTAAATATGTTTTTATTCTCATGGCTTAAATAGCTATTAATGCTGTGAGTTTGTTACATACTTCACATACATATGATTTTTTTTCTCAAACTACTATGACCCTTTAAATGTGTGGATATGTATAAAAAGAGCAACAAATAATTGACCACTGTAGAGTATTGTAGCGGAAACCATCACTGTTTTAAACTGTTTTATGATTATTCAATTCTTGGTTAAAATATGATCACATTGCTGTACTGTAGATATGTTGTTTTATGTTCTACAGAATATATTGGCTCAGAATATTAGCCAGACTTTTGCAGACCTAGGCTAATAGATAATCCTGTTACAGAGATTCAAGAGATAAGAAAGTTGTAAAGGATCCTTGCATTTTCCAAAGTGTTTTCATTCTCTGATAAGAACAAAGAAGTGTAATTGAATCAATGTCTGATTGTATCAAGTTGCCAGGGAGGTGTGACTCACCTATTGTCCTATATGTGTATTGTATGGGGGATATGTGCAATGTCTGTGTGTTATGTGTAAAAACATACTTTTACTAACTTTTGAACCCCTGGTCTGATTCATGCCATTTTTGTATATGTTGTTCCCCTGGGTGAGAGATATTGAATGGTGCGGGACTTAAAGGTGTACCCCCTGTATTTGGGGTACATCCAGAATGTGGTTAAAATTGTGTCTGTTTTAATTGTGTTACCTGTTATCTGAGGGGAGGAGACGTGGGGGTTGAACCATGTAGATAATTGGCTGTTGTGATAATTATGTGGGTGTAGCCCTTCAGAGGGCACCATTGCATAAAAGGAGATTCCCTGTCATTAAAAATAGTTCCTCTTGACCCTTCAAAACGTAGCCTCGTCTCGTTATTTGAGGGGATCGCTATCATACTGGGGATTGCTATGCTTCTGCATACTCCCTTGAGCTGTAACTACTGAACGCTTGTTCCTGATGTACTATCCTTGGAGTCTGTGGTGGTTTTGGTGTCCGGTGCGGTGCTTGTAGGCCTCGACGCAAGCTAGGACGCATCCATCAACGGAGGTACCCGGTCAGGGTGCCAGTAGATCCGTTACATTGGTGGCAGTGGTGGGATGGCATCCTAGTAAGAGGAAAAGCAGCACGGAGACACCGGTAACGTTTGGAGTTACAAATTGAGGGCAACGCTAGTATCCGTACAGCGCCCCTGGCTACAGCAGGATGGAACCGGCTAGTTTTCAGACAGCGTTTCATGATGAGGAGGAGGAGGCAGCCGCGGACTACAGGGATGCAGACAGAAAGGAACTCTGGTATGATGCCCTGGAAGATGCCCAATGGCGGCGAGGTGAGAGTCTCCCCAGTGATGAGCAGCGGCTACAGAAGCGTGTGGCGATGCGGATGTATCTATTGGGAGAGCAGCCCCTGGATGAGTGGGTGACAAGACTAGAAACCCTGGTATGGCGAGAGCTCTGGCTAGACAATGCATACCAGGCCCTCTGGTGGCATACCGTTCGACTTACCCCCTGGACGTCTGAACACGACTTACCGGAGGGGGATGATTATGATGGTCCGGGTTTATTATGGGATGCCTTGGAGGACGATATTGATCTTGGCAGCACGGAGGGGTCTAGGTTTTGGGACATCTACGACTACCGGATGGGCATGTATGTCTGGGATGATGAAGGCGAGGTGAGCAAAGACATGACCCACCTGGTAACGAGAGAGTGGGAGCTGGAGCAGGACTACCAACACCTGCTCAGCCTTGTGCAGCCCCAACCTACTCGACAAGCAGAATCAGACTTCATTGACTGGTCCTGGGATGACCTCCAGATGGCAGGTAGAGATGGGACCGAGGTCTCTCTACCGGCCCTAGAGAGGGCAGAAGGTGTCGTCTTTCCCCCCCAGCAGCAGTGTGAACCCCAGGGGGCAGAAGGTGTCGTCCTTCCCCCCCAGCAGCAGTGTGAACCCCAGGGGGCAGAAGGTGTCGTCCTTCCCTCCCAGCGGCAGTGTGTACCCCAGGGAGCTGAAGGTGTCGGCCTTCCCCCCCAGCGGCAGTGTGTACCCCAGGGAGCAGAAGGTGTCGTCCTTCCCCCTCAGCGGCAGTGTGAACCCCAGGGGGCAGAAGGTGTCGTCCTTCCCCCCCAGCGACAGTTTACCCTAACCAGGGGAGACACCAATCTCCCAGACGGCGCAGATGGGACCGTGGTCTCTGCGCCCACAGCTTGTCCAGATCCCCAACTACCGTCACTGGGACAACCGGAGGAGGGGGTAAGTACAAATTCCCCTCCCCAGCTAACTTCTAATGTGGCCCCAGGGTTAACAGAGGAAATGGTAACCCCCACTGACCCCCACGTTTCCCTGGCTACTGAGCCGGAATATGTCCCAAGTACCCCAGCAGAAGAGCTGACAGCGGGGCAGAGTGCAGTCGGCCTCTGCCCTCCCTTTGTCCCTTGTACAGAGCAGGATGTCCTGCAGGTTATACCAGCAGAAGAGCTGGCATCAGGGCAGAGTGCCGCTGGCCTCTGCCCCTCAAGTCCCCTCAGCGTGTTGCCCCATCACCACAGCAAAATATCCAGGTGCCTGGTTAGACTTCCCCCCAAAGGGGAGATGTGTGACAAAGTGCCCTTCGCCACTTTGTCCTGGAGAGGACTTATTGCCAGCCTCCTGCCCTGCGACTATGGCCCTGGGACATATTGCCCATTGGAACCAGTGTTCGGCCATACCAGAGTGTAAGTCACTCATTCTGGCCCTTTACATACAGGGGGGTCATTCGGTACTTGCCCTGTGTGAACCATGATACCCCAGATAACTGTGCCATGAAGCCCATTCATATAATAAAAGACTATGGGAAAGACTTTAGCTACATGGCAATTGAACTGTGTGAAGAGGATCTGAGCGCTATTCGGTGGTTTTGTGCGCTCAGATCCCAGCTATCTGGGGATATGGGAAATGTGAGTAAATGTGAATTGCAGTAAGGCTGATGGGTTGTCAAACTAGAGAATTGACCAACAAATACTTTTGTCCGGACATCCCCAGGCCGATCCGTTGGGATCAGACCGTGTATGCCGGCTTATGGTCACGGGGGAGGTGTGTAGCGGAACCCATCACTGTTTTAAACTGTTTTATGATTATTCAATTCTTGGTTAAAATATGATCACATTGCTGTACTGTAGATATGTTGTTTTATGTTCTACAGAATATATTGGCTCAGAATATTAGCCAGACTTTTGCAGACCTAGGCTAATAGATAATCCTGTTACAGAGATTCAAGAGCTAAGAAAGTTGTAAAGGATCCTTGCATTTTCCAAAGTGTTTTCATTCTCTGATAAGAACAAAGAAGTGTAATTGAATCAATGTCTGATTGTATCAAGTTGCCAGGGAGGTGTGACTCACCTATTGTCCTATATGTGTATTGTATGGGGGATATGTGCAATGTCTGTGTGTTATGTGTAAAAACATACTTTTACTAACTTTTGAACCCCTGGTCTGATTCATGCCATTTTTGTATATGTTGTTCCCCTTGGTGAGAGATATTGAATGGTGCGGGACTTAAAGGTGTACCCCCTGTATTTGGGGTACATCCAGAATGTGGTTAAAATTGTGTCTGTTTTAATTGTGTTACCTGTTATCTGAGGGGAGGAGACGTGGGGGTTGAACCATATAGATAATTGGCTGTTGTGATAATTATGTGGGTGTAGCCCTTCAGAGGGCACCATTGCATAAAAGGAGATTCCCTGTCATTAAAAATAGTTCCTCTTGACCCTTCAAAACGTAGCCTTGTCTCGTTATTTGAGGGGATCGCTATCATACTGGGGATTGCTATGCTTCTGCATACTCCCTTGAGCTGTAACTACTGAACGCTTGTTCCTGATGTACTATCCTTGGAGTCTGTGGTGGTTTTGGTGTCCGGTGCGGTGCTTGTAGGCCTCGACGCAAGCTAGGACGCATCCATCAACGGAGGTACCCGGTCAGGGTGCCAGTAGATCCGTTACAAGTATTAAAAGACCACATTTTACATTTTGCAGTATGCTCCTTTTATTAATGTGACTTAATAATAAGCTTATTACGCTTCTTTTAGAAGTACAATATGCAGCCTTTAAACTATTTACTATTATTTTCAGTTTTACTTTTTGGGGGTGTATATATTGTGAGTTGCTTGGCTAATCTGTTCAGTCACCTGGGTGGGACATTGATTCTCATGAATACTCTTCCACATTAATGTGAAACATTGACACCCCAAATTCAAGTTTACGGTTTATTCATAAAGAACATGAAAAACTGTCTATATATTGTATTATACAGTCTGCTTGTCTGTCTCTCTAGTGTTCAAAATAAAGACTGCTAATGTTTTTCTGCAATTACATCCTTCTCCCGCCCTGAGCCTCACATTAGCATAAGGAAGCCACAAAATTAATTCTGAATAATTGAAGAATGATTTACTCTAGAGAAAAACTGCTAGCACAATGTATAGCCAATTTTTAATGTTTTTTAAAATGGGGTGACAGGGGTAAGTTGAAATGCAACTCACAATAGGATCACCCTTCCAGGTAACAAATTAGATGAAAAAATGCCTGTTTGGGTATACTGTTCAAATGTGACAACAGTGGTCTTTTAATATTATAGTTATGGTACTTGTATGACTGTAGTGATGGGTGGGGTTAAGTGGGTAGATGATCACTAAGAAGATGGAGGACAAGGATTGCTGGGACCAGGGGTAAGCCATCCGGCCCAGGCCCCTGGCCAAGGCTGTTCATCCCTATTATGAACAGTTTTAGACACAGTGATCTAGCCAAGGGTGTCAGGGTGGGGGATCTTATGTATCTATCTATTCATGTATTAGTAGCAGTATAATAAGTTTAATTCATATAGATGATCTAGAAAAGAATATTTGTGCAATGTTGTTCTTTTACTTTTTTTCAAAATTTAGTCAGGTTTATGTCATAATACATGGTCCAGTCACATTATAATGACCATCAGCTAATATCCTGAGGCACTCATGTGGGCAGCATGGACAGCAGATATATGGCTTGGTAGTGAGTCAATAGGATGCTGCAAGGTTGGTAAGGGTGTCTGGAGCCATGCAGGCTACAGTGTATCTGATAGCTGCTGAAGAGTGAGTGATGGAGGATCCATACAGCAAACATGGCGATCAAGGTGGTCCCACAGGTGGTCAATGGGGTTAAAGTCCGGTAAATTTGGAGGCCAGGGAAGTACTTGGAAGTCTTCATTGTGCTCCTCCAACCACTGCTGGACAAATCTCTTGCCATATGACATGTTAAATTGTCCTCCTGGAAGATCCCATCATTGACATGGGAAGACAGTCAACATGTATGGGTGTACAGGATCTTCAAGGATAGATAGATAACACAATCAGTCTAGAGTGCATTTCAGAGGTATGACTGGACCCAGACAATACCTAGAAAACATTCCCCTGACCATAACACTGCCACTACCAGCTTGTGTTCATCCAACAATAGTTGCAGAGTGTTTGTTCTCTGAGGTTTCGCTCCTGACACATCAACGTCTGCCCAGTAGATGAAGCAGAAAACATGACTCATTAGAGAAGTCAGCCCTTTACCAATCAGAAGCGGTCCAATTTCGGTACTGTTGTGCAAATTGAATCCTTTCTGATGATGAACCCTCGTCATCATAGGTTCAGTGATCAGTTGTTTGCTTTTGAGCACCATACATAACGTGGTTGGCTGTATTGTCATTTTAGACATACGTTTAGTAGCCCCTTGGTTCATTTCAATGGTGAGTTTCTCAACTGTAGTGAGTTGGTTGGCCCTCACACACCCTCACCTCTTACATCACTGGCACTTGGTGCTGCATAGTTTCGATGATATTTATTTGAAATGGTGCTGTTTGTCTAGTCTCAGGACACTTTAATCACAGCAGCTCATGAACAGGCAAAGACTGTCACCTTTTTACAGTTGGATAAATTACATATTTTACCCATGACAGCGACGCATACATGTCACCTTATATACCCACCAAGCTAGTTCCTGACATGTGCAATATTTCATTGGCTACTCACTGCTGACGTCAAAAGTAGGTGGTGGTGAAAATAATGTGATTTGACCCTGTAAAAAATTGCTGTATATATATGTGTGTGTGTGTCTTAATACATTAGTCAATAAAAAAATCTTAGAAACAAGTGGAAGGCATTGGATTAGAACAAAAGTAATGGAAAAAGTATTGATATTATTATTTTATTATCATTTATTTGTAACGCGCCAACATATTCCGTAGCGCTATACATAAGTTAAGTTACAGGCAATGACAAGTTCGAAATTCACACATTGCAATGAATGGAGGGCCCTGTCTTTGAGCTTGGAATCCGGTGTCCATAGGGCTTTTCCCAAAGCACCTTCCTTAATTGAAACTTGCAGACTTACAATCTAAAGGTTGAAGTTTGTATGTAATACAGTAGGGAGGGAGTAGTGCTGAGCATGTTAGGGAGGAAGGTTATAGGCTTCTTTAAAGAGGTGCGTTTTTATTGAAGTTTTGAAGGATTTAAGGCGGGAGTATAGTCTGGTGAAGCGAGGCAAGGAGTTCCAGAGAATAGGGGCAGCACGAGAAAAGTCCAGGAGGCGGGATTGAGAGGAGGTGACAAGAGTGGTCGACAGAAGAAGGTCGTTAGCAGAACGAAGAGGGCGTGTGGGGGAGTATTTGGAGATGAGAGCAGAGATGTATGGGCTGTTGTTGATGGCTTTATAAGTTAGGGTCAAGATTTTAAGTTTTATTCTGGAGGCTAAGGGAAGCCAGTGAAGTGATTGACAAAGACGAGCTGCCGACACTGAACAATGTGTACTGAAGATGAGTCTGGCGGAGGCATTCATTATGGATTGAAGTGGGGAGAGGCGAGTGATGGGCAGGCCAACAAGGAACGAGCTGCAATCGTCAAGAGCAGAGAAGAGGAGAGGAAGGCAAGGAAGGTGAGATTGTTATAGTATTGGGGGCGTGATATGGATAAGGTGCAAATGAAAATCTGAGAGAGAGGCAGTAGAAGATGAGGAGGAGAAAAAAGTGAGAGAGCATTTCGACACAGTGTGTAGGTGTAGGGAGTAGATGAGATAAAGGTGAGGAAGTAAAAAAAGAAAAAAATGAAAAATTGCTAGTGACTGTGATGGGAGAGTAGCTGGGTTGTTTTTAATATAAATATACTAGCGACTTGCCTGCCACACAATGTGAGTGTACTGTGTGCCTCAACTATATAGACCCCTATAACACACTAATGAACGCATGTAATAACACTATAAGTGCCATGAGAGTCATCCAGGACCCTCATGACCCAAAGTGTAAGCACTACACCATTTTAACCCGGTCTCTTATGGGGGTCTATACAGACCCTCATAAGCCTCTATTTAACCCCATTAGTCTCATAAGGGTATTTAAAGACCCGCATGGGACAGTTAGAAGCCTAACATTACCCCGAAAGTGCTATGAGGGTTCTCCAGTACCCTCATGACACTAAGTATAAACACTACACTGCACTATAGCCCCCCCCAAAACATTAAATCTAAACTAACCCCCCTCTACACTAACCTATTAACACCTACACTACCTACACTACCTACCCCCTAATAACCCCCACCACTCTAATTACAGAAAATAAAAAAATAAAAATCCCAAAAAATAAAAAATCGACATTACAGAAAATAAAAAAGGAACATTGCAGAAAATAAAAAAAAACATTACAACCCCCCCACCCCCACTACAGAAACAAAACAAAAAATTACACACCTGAAAAGGAAATACATAGAATACATACAATACATACAATACAATACAATACCACCCTATCTAACATACAATCAATACTATCTATCTAAAATACATACCCCTAACATACATACAATCACATATATAGTTGTGAGCAGCAGAAAATGTTGCTAACGCTGACATCATAAAGGGGGCGTGGCTATGATGTAAGTGGGGGTGGGCCTAACACCTGATCTTAACAGAAGCGTGGCGGCCATTTGCATTTCAGAGAAAGACAGCAAAGTGAGAGAGGGAGACAGGTACAGAGAGAGAGGGAGACAGCTACAGAGAGAGAAGAAGACAAGTACAGAGAGAGAAGGAGACAGGTACAGAGAGAGAGGGAGACAGCTACAGAGAGAGAAGGAGACAGGTACAGAGAGAGAGGAAGACAGGTACAGAGATGGAGACAGGTACAGAGAGGGAGAGAGACAGGTACAGAGAGAGAGGGAGACAGGTACAGAGAGAGAGGGAGACAGGTACAGAGAGAGAGGGAGACAGGTACAGAGAGAGAGGGAGACAGGTACAGAGAGAGAGGGAGACAGGTACAGAGAGAGAGGGAGACAGGTACAGAGAGAGATGGAGACAGGTACAGAGAGAGATGGAGACAGGTACAGAGAGGGAGAGAGACAGGTACAGAGAGAGGGGGAGACAGGTACAGAGAGAGAGGGAGACAGGTACAGAGAGAGAGGGAGACAGGTACAGAGAGAGAGGGAGACAGGTACAGAGAGAGAGGGAGACAGGTACAGAGAGAGAGGGAGACAGGTACAGAGAGAGATGGAGACAGGTACAGAGAGGGAGAGAGACAGGTACAGAGAGAGAGGGAGACAGGTACAGAGAGAGAGGGAGACAGGTACAGAGAGAGAGGGAGACAGGTACAGAGAGAGAGGGAGACAGGTACAGAGAGAGAGGGAGTCAGGTACAGAGAGAGAGGGAGACATAAAGAGAATTACAGAGCAAGAGCACACACAGACAGTGAGGGAGCACAAAGACAGCGCAGAGAGAGTTCACAGATAGAGCGCACAGAGAGAGAGTGCAGAAAGATTGACAAAGATAGTGAGGGGTACAGAGACAGAGATTGCACACAGACAGCAGTGCACATAGGGTGCAGATAGAGAAAGCGTACACGCAGAGAGCATGCCCAGCCGGTACATCTACACATTATATAGTAATAATAATAATAATAATGCACAAGAGCATG
Organism: Discoglossus pictus; assembly: GCA_027410445.1. NCBI lineage: Eukaryota > Metazoa > Chordata > Amphibia > Anura > Alytidae > Discoglossus > Discoglossus pictus. The sequence continues at coordinate 139,032,014 of CM050167.1, read as the reverse complement.
CCCAGCCGGTACATCTACACATTATATAGTAATAATAATAATAATAATAATAATGCACAAGAGCATGCCCAGCCGGTACATCTACACATTATATAGTAATCACATATATAGTTGTGAGCGTACGAGTTGTTGCTAACGCTGCGGGCTCGCGTAGCGAGCCAAGGCCCTCGCAAAGCGAGGGCACTGGGCGAGGGTCTCAGTTGCTGGCATGGAGCGCCAAAGGCGCTCCTTGCCAGCAACTGAGGACCCTCGCAAAGCGAGGGCCTCAGTTGCTGGCATGGAGTGCCGTAGGCGCTCCATGCCAGCACCTGAGGACCTCGCAAAGCGAGGGCCGCAGTTGCTGGCATGGAGCGCCGAAGGCGCTCCATGCCAGCAACTGCGACCCTCGCAAAGTTCACGTCGCAACCCAAAGAGCACGACACACACATTACGACACTCGCAAACAACATACGACACACGTTCACACACATTACGGCCTTGCAACACTCGGACGCAACTCGCGAACATTACAAAATGTAAAACACAATACATACACACAGCACATACATAAAAACCTTACCTACACCAAGAGGGAGCACACAGGACCTCAAAAATGCCACTTAGACCTTCATTTTACTCGAAATAAAAGAGTTTAGAGACTAAAAAAAAATGTAAGCGAGAGAAAAAATGGCCGCCGAACAAAACGAAAACGAGGCTACAGCACTCTAAACTCGCAAAACACCACAACAAACTCGCAAAACGCAACAAACGACCTACGGATATTCATACCACACAGTGCACACATTCAGCATGCTTACACAGCAGCTCCACACCACTAATGCTGCAGCAACATCAACACAGATTGCCAGCTCTTCATCACAATGCTTCAAAATAGGTACAGTATATTCATTTAGTAATGTATTACATATTTCATTATTATACACCAAACAGCATTAGCTACCTTACAATTTCATTGCCGTCATTTTTTGACGGGCAATATTCTAGTACTATATAATATACAGTACATCCTATCTATCTAAAATACATCCCCCTAACATACTCTAAAATACATCCCCCTAACCTATACAATAAATACTATATATATAAAATATATCACCCAATCTATCTAATATACAATACATCCTATCTATATAAAATACATCGCCCTATCTAACATACAATAAATGCTATCTCTATATAAAAAAACTAATTCTAAGCTAAGCTAAAATAATTAAGACCACTTACCTTTGCAGATGTCCCTTCAGATCAGCAACCTGAATTGTAGATTTATGGGGGTCTGTATTGACCCCCATGAGTGACAGGATTAATTATGGATTTATGGGGGTCTGTATTGACCGCCAGGAGTGACAGGGTTAATGAAGGGCTTATGGGGTTCTGTATTGACCCCCATGAGTGACAGGGTTAATGAAGGGCTTATGGGGGTCCGTATTGACCCCCATGAGTGACAGGGTTAATTAATTCAAGATGGTTGCTGGAGGCTGAAAAAAAGAAGAATTGTTAAAAGATAACACTTTTAACAATTCTAGATTTAAATGCACATGTAAAAGTTAACATGTTTGAATAGAATCCTCCCTTGGTTCATGGAGTGAATGGGTTTCTCGGTTACCGGCTTCGATTTCAGGACCATCAGGATGCAGAACAGGAATTAATGGGACAAACACAGGAGATTGACTCCACTGACTGGGGTCTAATAGTCTGGCATCCTCTGAACAAAAGGGCATCCCCCAATACACATATGTCGTCTCTAGCTGACTAGCACATCAGATATGTAATTAGCTTATCTGGCAAACAATGGGATAAAGCAGATTACAATACAATGGCGTGGCTGGAGCCAAGCCGTCTGTTCTTTAATGGGCTAAGATGCAGGAACTGGAAAAGGGATTCGTGACATGATATCTATATTTATTATAGAACTGTAAGCTTCACTTCTGTAGTGGGGAAGCTTCTAGAAGGGTTAATAAGGGAAAGTATACAATAATATATAATCTGAACAAGGTTCAAGTATGAGTCACAATGATAGGTCATGCCAAGCAAGTTTTATTAATTTCTATGAGGAGGTAAGTAGAAACTTGGATCAAGACAACTCAGCGGAATTTGCAAAGGCTTATGATGTAGTGCCACATTGAAGACTATTCAAACATTAAATAGAGCACATACAGTACATAACATAATATATATATATATATATATATATATATGTATATATATATATATATATATATATATATATATATATATATATACACACTTCATTAATATTAGTATTCTTTTTAACAACAAAGAAATATCATGTGGAAAACATATTATCAAATCACATACAATGTCACAAAAAAATTGACATAATGAGCAAAACCAAACAACATAGATATGAATGCACAATTTGTGAAGCATTTTTGTGAAGCAATAAAACAATATGTGAAGCATGGAGTCTGCTATAAGTTTAGGTATTACAATTTAGGCATGTATTTGTTCTAATAAATCCATTTACTCTAATGACTTATTTACGAAGCCTAATTTTTAAAGTTTTTTTTAAGTAGGCAATCTTATTTATAATCTCTAAAATTTAATTCCAGAATGTTACCTTGGTTTGCTTCCATTTAATTGATAATAACTACTTGGCCACTTAAATGTTTTGAATAATAAATGTTTTAACTACAAATTCAAATCCCAAATACATGGAATAAAATCAATTCCAGAGACATTCTAACTGGTTTGTTTAGAATTGAGAACATTAATTCATAACATTCATTCCAGAAGACCTGTATTTTAGTACAATCCTACCAACTATGGTCCCCAGTTAATTGTCCAAATCGCATTCACATAAGTCCGTAATGGAGCGCGTAAATGTTACAGATATTTAATTTGGTACATTTTGCTACTCAAAATCAGTTTGTGAGGTACAGGCTCAAAAGCACTGCTTTTGTCAAAAACGTAACTTTGTCCTATCTCCTCCTTTGGTGTTTCAAGTCCGCAAATATTCCTAGTGCTAAAGACACAAAATTCCTTTTTAATTACAACAATTCAACAAGCCCACAATTGTCTTCAAACACGTAAATGGCAAATGAATCAAAAAATTCTACTAGTACTAGATAGGACACGCAAGTGGGTAACACTGTTCGTAACACTGCAAAAGCAAATAAATAAACAATACTATAATTTTAAATACCAGAAAAGCAATGAAAGGCATTAGAATTAATTGCACGACAGTCTCAAATCTGCAATAAAAAAATGTTTTTTTTTATGTTTCAATTGGTTAATACATATCATGGAACCCGCACAAACTAGAAGAGTTGATCTATTGATTTGTATTGATTTCTGGATTGCTAGTCTGATCGCAAATCAGATTACTAAATTGATTGTTTAAACTCCATGGGCCTCATTCAATTGTGATTCGGCCAATTGAATAGGGCTCTATATAAGCACATAGCAAATTTTCTTACAGAAGTTTTTAGTTAGTGAACTTCTATCCAAAAGCAAGGTCTTCACTAACTAAAAATGTTGGTAAAAAAATGCTTTGTGCTTATATAGAGCCCTATTCATTTGGCCAAATTGTATTTGAATGAGGCCCCATTATTTACTAATGTCACAATGACGGTCTTATTTACTATTGGCTCTGTCTAAATTGCGAGTTTGCTGAACTGATGATAATCATGCCCTGAAATGCTACGTATGGGTGCCTGTGAGCCTGTAATTGCGGGCTTGAGTAAATTAAATACATCTATAAATGTAACAAGTTTCTAACGCGCAGACATACTGGCAGTGTGTAGGGAATTACGCGCTTGGAATTGGTTTATATCTCTTTTACATTCTCTCATTTTGTTAGTTTTACCCACATTAACCTTAGATCTCAAGATGTTATAATCCTTAAATGAGCTCCATTAAAGAGAAACCAGTTCTGAGTTATTAGTAATTAAGAGTGTAGGCTTAGCCTACACACTAGGGCCACCATTCAATTGCAACAGTTACAGATTGATTCAATTGACAAAGACCGCAAGTACAGGGACAAAACCTCAAAACCGTAAACCCTGGTTTCGTATGTAACGCTTCCGGGAATCCAATCCTATCTCGTAGGATTTTCTTCTATGTTTGCCATTTACAGGTGTGAAAACATTTGCGGGCTTGAGGAATTATAGCAATTGAATAGCGATCAGCTATTATAAGATTTTTGGGCTTAAAAGATCAAAGACTTAGCTGGGTCAGAGTTTTGATTTTGACAATCGCAGAGATTTCAGACTGTAACCCGCAAATCGTTTGCGGGTAGCTAAAAAACACCAATTGAATAGTAAATTAGTTTACAGGCTGCATCATGGGCTCCAGTAACTTACAATTGCTCAACTGAATAGGAGCTTAACAGCCCTATTAAATTTGAAGCCCGTAGCGGCATCGGCACACCTGCAACGTCTGAGGGCTTGAAATTTGGCTGCGTTACAGAGCTATTCAATTGAACCATGCAATGACTTATGGGCCGTAGACGCAAGCCCATAAACCCTATCTATGCACGCAAGCTGTTAAGGGTCGGGCCGAGATGCAATCAGCCACAACGATCCAAACCCGTAACCACGTAGTTTGACGCAGGCCTATAGAAGAGGGGAAACAAAACTAACGCAGCAGGAAGGGGTTTTAAAGGGTGTGAAACTCGTAAATTATTGACTGTGCTGTAGCTGAACAAGTGAACATACAGGTCTAGGCATTGGTGGGTTTGTTAGCATTGTAGAGAGAGAGCGTGAGAGAGAGAAGGAGCTTTATAAGTGTTTTCATATTTTGACCTTCAACATGTATATATTATCCCTTAATTTACAACACACATAATTACTGATATCACATAATGCACGCAGAGATTAATACGTACACATAGCTATACATAGTGGTAGGCCACAGCACATCTACACCCCCCCCCCCCATACTATTACTATACTACACAATACTCATATTCTTGTTTTACCAAATACACATCCATGTATATATTATCAGCCTCATTAAAATCCAGCCTCGTAAATAAGAGGCTTCTACTTAAATCCTACGTACTGCAAATTTCTCAAAGCTACAACGCTATTAAATTAGCCCTGCTGCGAGCACCATGTGAGCTACGCAGCAGGGCCGTCCGTATGAACACTGCGATAATGTACATGAGGAGTGACAGCCTTCGAGATGATCTCACAGTCTCCCGCACCTCATCAATTAGAGCACGGGTCCTAAACGGGACCTACGCGGCAGTCCCACACATAAGCCCTGCCATGGGGGGTACTCCAACTACACCCCCCCAGCACCTAAAATGAACCCCCCTCTATGCGGGGGTCCACATTAAAACCTTGCTGCAGGGGTCCGTAGGGCTGCAAGGGGTTAATGTGGGGGCTGCGGGGGTCCCCGATCGGCACCGATCAGGCCCCCGCTGCATTTAAACGGTTTAAATTCCCAGCCGCGACTCCTTAAAGAGCCCGCGGCCCACTATTAACAATCCCGACTACTGCAAAAAAAAATTAACCTCCCTCTATGCTGGGGGTCCCCATCAGTACCCCCGAAGTGTCCCCACATTAACCCCTTCAAGCGGGGGTCCCCGATCTGCATAGATCAGGCCCCCGCTGCATTTAAAAAATTTAAATTCCCCGCCGCAGCTCCTTAAAGGGCCCGCGGCACACTATTACTAATCCCGGCCGCGGCACCTAAAATTAACCCCCCTTTATGCTGGGGGTCCCCATCGGGACCCCCGAAGTGGCCCGACATTAACCCCTTGCTGCAGGGGTCCATAGGGACCCCTGCAGCCCCCCCCCCCCATTAACCCCTTGCAGCGGGGGTACCAGATCGGCACCGATAGTGACCCAAATGCATTTTATTTTTTTAATTTCATGCCTTGCGGGTCCTTAAAGGACCGTAAAGGTCCTGAAAGGACTCGCACTAAAAAATATTATCCCCAGGCAACTAACATTAACCCCATAACTCATGGCGGTCAATACAGATCCCCATAAGCACAATAATTAACCCTATAACTCATGGGAGTCAATACAGACCCATAAAAGCCAATAATTAACCCTATAACTCATGGGGGTCAATACAGACCCCCATAAGCACTTAATAAACCCTATAAATCATGGGGGTCAATACAGATCCTCATAAGCATAATAATTAACCCTATAACTCATGGGAGTAAATACAGACCGCATAAGCCAATAATTAACTCTATAAATCATAGGGGTTAATACAGACCCCCATAAGCACTTAATTAACCCTATAACTCAGGGGGGTCAATACATAACCCTATAAGCAGTTAATTAACACTGTCACACATGGGGGTCAATACAGACCCCCAAAAGCCCTTAATGAACCCCATAACTCATGGGGGTCTATACAGACCCCTATAAGCACTTAATTAACCCTATATTTCATGGGGGTTAATACAGACCCCCATAAGAACTTAATTAACCCTATAAATCATGGGGGTCAATACAGATCCCCATAAGCACAATAATTAACCCTATAACTCATGGAAGTCAATACAGACCCCCATAAGCCAATAATTAACCCTATAACTCATGGGAGTCAGTACAGACCCCATAAACCAATAATTAACCCTATAATTCATGGGGGTCAATACAGATCCCCATAAGCAGTTAATTAACACTGTCACACATGGGGGTCAATACAGACCCCCCAAAAGCACTTAATGAACCCAATAACTCATGGGGGTCAATACAGACCCCCATAAGCACTTAATTAAACCCATAACTCATGGGGGTCAATACAGACCCCCATAAGGCCTTAATTAACCCTATAACTCATGGGGGTCAATACAGACCCCCATAAGCCTATAATTAACCCTATAACTCATGGGGGTCAATACAGACCCCCATAAGCCAATAATTAACCCTATAATTCTTGGGGGTCAATACAGACCCCCCATTAGCACGTAATGAACCCCATCACTCATGGGGGTCAATACAGACCCCCATAAGGCCTTAATTAACCCTATAACCCATGGGGGTCAATACAGGCCCCCATAAGCCAATAATTAACCCCATAACTCATGGGGGTCAATACAGACCCCCAAATGCACTTAATTAACCCTATAATTCATGGGGGTCAATACAGACCCCCAATAGCACTTAATTAATAAACCCATAACTCATGGGGGTCAATACAGACCCCCATAAGCACTTAATTAACCCCATAACTCATGCGGGTCAATACAGACCCCCATAAGGCCTTAATTAACCCCATAACTCATGCGGGTCAATACAGACCCCCATAAGGCCTTAATTAACCCTATAACTCATGGGGGTCAATACAGACCCCCATAACCACTTAATTAACCCTGTCACTCATGGGGGTTAATACAGACCCCCATAAGGCCTTAATTAACCCTATAACTCATGGGGGTCAATGCAGTACCATAAGGGTATATTATCACCCTTATGGGGCTTTTAAAAACCTAACATTAACCACATAAGTGCCATGAAGGTCCACAAGGACCATCATGACACTAACTACAAACTCTACACTATAACCCCCAATAAACCATTAAATCTAAACTAACCCCCGTCTACACTAATCTATTAATACTTACACTACCTACCTACACTACCTACCCCCTAATAAACCTCCCCACCACTCTAATTATAAAAAATAAAAAAACTTACCTTACAAAAAATAAAAATAAACTACCTTACAGAATATTAAAAAAACCTAAGTCACCAAAAATAAAAAAACCTACATTACCAAAAATAAAAAAACCTAAGTCACCAAAAATAAAAAAAACATACATTACAGAAAATAAAAAAATACATTACAATCCCCCCCAACTACAAAAAAAAAAATTACACACCTGAAAATACAATACATATAATACATTACAATACATTACATACATACAATACAAATAAAATACTCCCATCTATCTAACATACAATCGATTTAATATACAATAAATCCTAACTATATCAAATACATCCCCCTATCTATCTAATATACAATAAATCCTAACTACATACAGAAACCCTAATTCTAAGCTAAAAAAAAAAAATTTAAATCCTAATACAATTATTGTTACAGATTGGAAATGCAGCTAAGCACGGGCAAGTTCTAATAATGGGAGATTTTTATTACCCTGAAATAAACTGGATAAATGAGACCAGCAGTTCAGCTAAGGGGAGCAGGTTCTTGAGTACACTCAGAGATCATTATCTGGCCCAGGTTATACAGGAGCCTACTAGAAATGAAGCTATCTTAGATTTACTCATTACAAATAATATTGATATTGTATCAAATGTTGAAATAGGGCAACCTTTGGGAAACAGTGATCACAACACAGTCTCATTTGAGATTGAATTAAAAAAACAACATTTTAAGGGGTCAACAAAAACTCTTAATTTTAAAAGGGCAGATTTTAACGGTCTAAGGGCAGCAATACAAAGTATAGACTGGGACAGAGAACTGATAGGTAAAAACACTGAACATAAATGGACAACATTTAAATCCTTACTAAATATACATACACATCGGCATATACAGTGTGGGAATAAAAGTAAAAGGAGTAAATCACAACCCATGTGGCTTAACAATGATTTAAAGATCAAGATACGGAGTAAAAAACAGGCATTTAAATTATACAAACAAGAGGGGACAGAGACTGCTTTACGGGAATACAAGGAAATCAACAAGGCTTGCAAAAGCGCGATTAGACTGGCTAAAATAGAAAATGAAAAATTAATTGCAAAAGAGAGTAAGACTAACCCTAAAATATTTTTTAAGTATATTAATGGGAAGAAGGCGAGGAAGGAAGCTATAGGAACATTACAATGTGAAACAGGCTGTCTGAAAATTAGTGACCAGGAAAAGGCAGATGAGCTAAATAGGTTCTTTTCTTCGGTATACACAAGGGAGGTACCAGTGGTTGGGACACTGCGACATAATGGGGCTACACTACCTTTGCCAAATAATTGGTTAACACAGGAAGTAATCCAAAAGAGGTTGGAAAAAATAAATGTTAATAAAGCCCCGGGTCCTGATGGAATACATCCAAGGGTACTAAGGGAACTGGGTTCTGTAATAGCCAAACCATTATATTTAATTTTTCAAGATTCACTCAACACAGGGTCTCTACCAGATGACTGGAGAAAAGCTGATGTGATACCTATATTTAAAAAGGGAGCAAGAGCAAATCCGGGGAATTATAGACCAGTGAGCCTCACTTCTGTAGTGGGGAAGCTTTTAGAAGGGTTAATAAGGGATAATATACAAGAATATGTCTATTTGAACAGGATTATAAGTAGGAGTCAACATGGGTTTATGAGGGATAGGTCATGTCAAACAAATCTAATTAGTTTCTATGAGGAGGTTAGTAGGAACCTGGATCAAGGCAACTCAGTGGATGTAGTCTTTTTGGATTTTGCAAAGGCTTTTGATACAGTGCCACATGGGAGACTATTGGGCAAACTAAGGGATACAGGAATTGCAGTAAATATCTGTTCATGGATTGAGAGCTGGCTAAAAGACAGGAAGCAAAGGGTTGTTGTAAATGGAACATACTCCGATTGGACTAATGTGGTAAGTGGGGTTCCTCAGGGTTCAGTATTAGGTCCTCTCCTTTTTAACATATTTATTAATGACTTAGAGGTAGGATTGGAGTGTGGGGTCTCCATTTTCGCTGATGACACAAAGTTGTGCAAGGTAATTAAATCAGAAAATGATGTGCTTTCCCTCCAAGGGGATTTACATAAAATTGAGGAATGGGCATCTAAATGGCAGATGATATTTAATACGAATAAATGGAAGGTTATGCATCTGGGAAGGAAAAATAGCCATGCAATTTATAATCTTAATGGAGCAAATCTAGGTGTATCAGATATTGAAAGGGATTTGGGAGTGCTTGTGGACAACCACCTAGGTAACAGTGCTCAAAGCCAAGCAGCAGCTGCAAAGGCAAATAAAATATTAGCATGTATTAAGAAAGGTATAGAAGCCAGGGAAGCAAATATAATTCTGCCACTATACAAATCTCTAGTACGCCCTCATTTGGAATATGGAGTACAATTTTGGGCACCACTGCATAAAAAGGACATTTTAGAGCTGGAAAAGGTACAGAGAAGGGCAACCAAACTAATAAGGGGAATGGAGGGGCTAAGTTATGAAGAAAGACTAACCAAATTAAACTTATTTTCTCTAGAAAAAAGGCGTCTAAGAGGAGATATGATTACCTTACATCCAGGGTCAGTATAAAGATTTGTCGGGGGAGCTTTTTGTGCCAAGAGGTTTTCAACTGACAAGAGGACATCCCTTGAGGTTAGAAGTAAAAAGATTCCACCTCAAAGAAAGAAAAGGGTTCTTCACAGTAAGGGTGGTTAATCTGTGGAATTCTCTACCAGAGGAGGTGGTGACAGCGGATTCGATAGATAACTTTAAAAGGGGACTAGATTTATTTCTAATTAAAAAGGGTATTCAGGGTTATCATGGATAATTAGAGAGACAGAAATGATCCAATTTTTTACATTTCCCCTTTAGACAATTGGCTAAGTCTCGCTTGTTTTTTTTTGTTGTTTTTTTTGGTTTTTTTTGTTTTTTTCTATTTGCCTTCCTCTGGACTAATTAATAATAATAAAAAAAAAAAACATTAAATAATTGATTAATAATTAATTAACAACTAATGAATTAATAGTTAATCCGCATATTGCAGATCAAAGGAGATCTTAAAAGGTTGAACTTGATGGACTGAAAGTCTTTTTTCAACCTTAAATACTATGTAACTATGTAACTATGTAACTACATACACAGACCCTAATTCTAAGCTAAAATAAAATAATTACAGTCCTAACTACATACACAGACCCTAATTCTAAGCTAAAATAAAATAATTAAGACCACTTACCTTTAAGATGTCCCTTCAGATCACTAACCTTGGGGTAAAACAAAACAAAAAAATAGTACAAAAAATTAACATAAAATAAATAAACATTATACACATTCTAAATATTCCACTCACCTTACCAGCATGTCCCGTCCTTCTTCTTTTCTTCTCCGGCGCGGCCCTGTTAAAAAAACACAATACATTAATACAATATACAGACACAAAATAAACTAAACATATAAATATACATTCATTCCCCTGGCCTCCTCCTCTTCACCCCGTCTGGGCCCTGGAACCATCCGCGCTCTAAAAAAATAAAATAAAAAACTAACGGAGGTCTGCACTCGCACACCTCCCCGACGCTAATGAGCCTCCTGGAGCCTTTTCCGGAAGGAAATTGGCAATGGCGGCTTCTGATTGGCTGAAAAATCTGTCAGCCAATGAGAATGCGCAGATGTCTTCACCCAATCACTCCGTGGGGGTGTATCCCATTGTGATTGGCTGAAGGCATCTGAGCCTTGTGATTGGTTCCAAAAAAGATTGACAGGGGCTTTAGTCAATTTTGGGGTGTATCCCATCCTGATTGGCTGAAATTGACAGATAGCTTTTTCAGCCAATCAGAAGCCGCCAATGCCAATTTCCTTCCGGAAAAGGCTGCGCCGGAAAAGAAAGAAGAAGGACGGGACATGCTGGAAAGGTGAGTAGAATATTTAGAATGTGTATAATGTTTATTTATTTTATGTTAATGTTTTGTACTAATTTTTTTGTTTTGTTTTACCTCTAGGTTAGTGATCTGAAGGGACATCTTAAAGATAAGTAGTCTTAATTATTTTATTTTAGCTTAGAATTAGGGTCTGTGTATGTAGTTAGGATTGTAATTATTTTATTTTAGCTTAGAATTAGGGTCTGTGTATGTAGTTAGGATTTTAATTATTTTATTTTAGCTTAGAATTAGGGTTTCTGTATGTAGTTAGGATTTATTGTATATTAGATAGATAGGGGGATGTATTTGATATAGTTAGGATTTATTGTATATTAAATAGATTGTATGTTAGATAGATAGGGGGTATTTTATTTGTATTATATGTAATGTATTGTATGTAATGTATTGTATGTATTTTATGTAATGTATTGTATGTATGTATTGTATTGTGTATGTCTGTCTTTCCTTTTCAGGTGTGTAACTTTTTTTTTCTGTAGTGGGGGGGGGTTGTAATGTATTTTTTTATTTTCTGTAATGTCGTTTTTTTTTATCTTTGGTGACCTAGGTTTTTTCATTTTCTGTAATGTGGTTTTTTTTATTTTTGGTGACTTAGGTTTTTTATTTTTGGTGACTTAGGTTTTTAAATTTTTTGTAAGGTACTTTTTTTATTTTTTGTAGTTAGAGTGGTGGGGAGGTTTATTAGGGGGAAGGTAGTGTAGGTAGGTAGTGTAAGTGTTAATAGATTAGTCTAGAGGGGGGTTAGTTTAGATTTAATGGTTTATTGGGGGTTATAGTGTAGTGTTTGTAGTTAGTGTCATGATGGTCCTTGTGGACCGTCATGGCACTTATGTGGTTAATGTTAGGGTTTTACCAGCCCCATAAGGGTCATAATATACCCTTATGGGACTGATGGGGTTAAATAGAGGCTTAGGGGAGTCTGTATTGACCCCCATGAGTTATGGGGTTAATTAAGTGCTTATGGGGGTCTGTATTGACCCCAATGACTTATGGGGTTAATTAAGTGCTTATGGGGGTCTGTATTGACCCCTATGAATGATAGGGTCAATGAAGTGCTTATGGGGGTCTGTATTGACCCCCATGAGTGACAGGTTTAATGAAGGCCTTATGGGGGTCTGTATTGACCCCCATGAGTGACAGGGTTAATTAAGTGCTTATGAGGGTCTGTATTGACCTCCATGAGTTATGGGCTAATTAAGTGCTTATGGGGGTCTGTATTGCCCCCATGAATTATAGGATTAATTATTGGCTTATGGGGGTCTGTATTGACCCCCATGAGTGACAGGGTTAATTAAGGCCTTAAAGGGGTCTGTATTGACCCCCATGAGGGACAGGGTTAATTAAGTTCTTATGGGGGTCTGCATTAATCCCCAGGAGTTTTGGGGTTAATTAAGTGCCTATGGGGGTCTGTATAGACCCCCATGAATTATAGGGTTAATGATTGCCTTATGGGGGTCTGTATTGACCCCATGAGTGACAGGGTTAAATAAGTGCTTATGGGGGTCTGTATTGAACCCCATGAGTTATGGGGTTAATTAAGTGCTTATGGTGGTCTGCATTGACCCCCATGAGTTATAGGGTTAATTATTGGCTTATGAGGGTCTGTATTTACCCCCATGAGTGACAGGGTTAATTAAGGCCTTATGAGGGTCTGTATTGACCCCCATGAGTGACAGGGTTAATTAAGTGCTTATGGGGGCCTGTATTGACCCCCATGAGTTATGGGGTTAATTAAGTGCTTATGGGGGTCTGTATTGACCCCCATGAATTATAGGGTTAATCATTGCCTTATGGGGGTCTGTATTGACCCCATGAGTGACAGGGTTAAATAAGTGCTTATGGGGGTCTGTATTGAACCCCATGAGTTATGGGGTTAATTAAGTGCTTATGGGGGTCTGTATTGACCCCCATGAGTTATGGGTTTAATTAAGTGCTTATGGGGGTCTGTATTGACCCCCATGAGTTATGGGGTTAATTAAGTGCTTATGGGGGTCTGTATTGACCCCCATGAGTTATGGGTTTAATTAAGTGCTTATGGGGGTCTTTATGGGACCCCCATGAACTATAGGGTTGATTAAGTGCTTATGGTGGTCTGTATTGACCCCCATGAGTTATAGGGTTAATTAAGGCCTTATTGGGGTCTGTATTGACCCCCATGAATTATAGGGTTAATTAAGTGCTTATGGGGGTTTGTATTGACCCCCATAAGTTATGTGGTTAATTTTAGTTGCCAGGGGGTTAATATTTTTTAGTGTGAGTCCTTTCAGGACCTTTACGGTCCTTTAAGGACCCGCAAGGCGGGACATTTAAAAATTTAAATGCAGCAGGGTCACGATCGGTGCCGATCGGGGACCCCCGCTGCAACGGGTTTATGTGGGGACACTTCGGGGGTCCCGATGGGGACCCCCAGCATTGATGGGGGATAATTTTAGGTGTCGCGGCCGGGATTAGTAATAGTGTGCCGCGGGCCCTTTAAGGAGCTGCAGCGGGGAATTTAAATTTTTTAAATGCAGCGGTGGCCTGATCTATGCAGATCGGGGACCCCCGCTTGAAGGGGTTAATGTGGGGACACTTCGGAGGGTCCCAATGGGGACCCCTAGCATAGAGGGGGTTATTTTTTTTGGCCGCGGCCTGGATTGTTAATAGTTTGCAGCGGGCCATTTAATGAGCCGCGGCAGGGAATTTAAATTTTTGAAATACATCGGGGGCCTGATTGGTGCCGATCGGGGACCCCCGCTGCAAGGGGTTAATGTGGGGGTGCTGCAGGGGACCCGATAGAGACCTTTGCAGCATGGGGATGTGTATGGGGAGCAGGGGGAGCCTCACACGGCGGTCTCAGGCTGCTCCGAGGCAGCACGTAGAGGTTTTAGGATCCTTTGCTAGCACTTTTTGTGCTGGTAGGGATTCTTCCGAGATGCGAGAATCACTCGTAGATTTATGGCTGCGTGTGACTGATTAGCTCTCTCGGAGCTTATTCTCTGCCATTTTTCGTAGTCATCTCGCAAAGCAGGCTGAGAGAGATTCGGTCCTCCCAAACAGCAAAAAAACTGCCTTTTGCGAGGATCTATAGAACTCCTTGGGAGAATTTAATGAGGCTGATGTGCTTGGTGGTGTTTTGCAGCTTTAGGGGTCGTGTAGCCTCGTTTTCGTTTTATTTTTGGCGCCCATTTTTTCTTTTGCTTAGGGGATTTTCGAGTGTCTAAACTGTGAAACTTGTAGTTAAATTGACTTGCAAGATGAATTGCAGACATCCTGGGTTTCCTTCCTTGCTGTGTGTGATGTTTTTATTTGATTTTTTTGTGTATTTAGTGCTGTTTTCATGTTTTTCGGTGTGCGCAGTTCGGCCATTAAGTTTGTATTTTTTGTGGCTCATATTTTGTTTTATGCAAGTGGCAGTATCCTTTTGTAAGTGTTACGGGCCGTATTTTTTTTCCTGAATTTTTTTCACAGTGTTACGGGTCTCGCAGTGTGAATTGTGTATTTGAGTGTTGTGTTCATGTATAGTCTCGGAGGTTGTAGGTATGATTGTAAAGTGTTGTGGGGTCGTAGGGATGAGCGGCTACGGCGGTCATCTCCACCAGCGCAAGGAGCACCTTTGGCACTCCTTGCCTGGCCGCAACCGCAGCCCTTGCCAAGCCCAGCTGCTGACAACTATATATGTGATAAGTGAGACATTACTTAATTTATCTTGCAACAGTTTGTATATTTAAAAGGAAATTGCTAATTTTATTACTGTCAATATACATTTACTAATAAAACTCTAAAATCTTTTCTTAACTGATAATGTAATCCACCTTTTATCATGTTTCTTTCTACTATAGGTCTAGAAATACATTGAAAAGATTTTCATAATTCTCTACTCATTTGCACAATGGCCAACATCTGAGCTGGGGATGGCCTGGAAGAATAACTGGTACAATATTATAGTGTTTATCCAGCATGAATAAACAAAACATGACATATAAAATAATACATAATTGGTATGATAAAGTTCTTTAACCAGATATCATACACTGATTTCTAGTGATATGTGTACCCCCCTGTGATTAATTAGTAGACAGGGACAGTGCACAAACCCCATTTATAAAAAGAGAGAAATGTCAACATAAGGAGTGCTTCAATGAGTCAAAGAGCCTAAAACAAAATTCCTAATTAATAAAAAATAGCAAATTCTAAAGAAAAATATAGGAAACACAACATTTATAATATATATATTCTCTTATTCTGTTGACATTTCTGATCATCCTATACACTTATTATAATTACACCTTGTTAAACCTATAAAAAATAATTAAGCCTATTGCACCTAAATCTTACTAAAAAATTGTACTGCGCAACTACTATTATCTCAAGAGACATATGTTGGGTTTTTACAATCTGTTTTTTGTTAAAAGCTAAACAGTTTGCACTCTTATCAGAATGTTTTCACAGTTTCACAGTTTCATAACAGTTTCATAACATTGGATCTTGGCAGTGTGTCAGTGTAATGAATAAAATAGAGAGCTTCACTGACTTTAATATAATGTGCACATTATATGCTTGTAAAACAAATTTTTAATTGTTATAAAACCTTAAAATCTTTTCTTTTTATCTTAACCCAGTATTTTACCAATTACTGTTTTAACTTGCAACAAATTTTCTCAAATATCAACCTAAAAATATTTACCACAATCAATGAATCATCTTTTAACAAAACCTTAATTTTGATTATCCAAAATGGCCAACAGCATAAAAAAACACAAATATTAAAACACAAATATCAATCTGAAATTGGCCAGATTTCAGATTAGATATTTTCTTATAAGCAATTTTATTATACTAACGGTCAGATATAATGGACACTCTTTGCACAAAAGTGCAATTATATAAGTTGTGCACTATTTTCCTGTATGAATACCAATATTCATCATACATCATTCTAGGAGGTCAACAACAGATCTCTCTTACAAACACCACAACTTCACATGACAATATACAGATCTCAATCTAGCTCACGCACCACATAACACTGTAAACATATGTTCAAATACACTCAAGAATAACACAGAATAGAGGACCAATCTTCCTTTTTCTTCAATTTCTCACACAGCACCCACTGCACATTGTACTCACACTCAATACTCACAGTACTGACACACAGTACTCACACGCACATTCAAGGGCCCAATTAATTTGCTGTCCACTCCTTCTGCCATTTTGTTTCACTTCAACGTTGTTTGAAATTAATGTAGCAAATGTTAATTCCATTGTCAATCCATCAACAGTACCTCTATGCAGAACCTAGTCTTAGACATTACTCACCTTTCTAGGAAGTCTCACCTATATTCTCTTTATTTACCATATCACCTTTCTAGGAAGGCTCACTTTTTAATCTTTATTATCTTATTATCCTTATTGCCTTTCTAGGGAGGCTTACCTTTGCCTCTCACCTTTAAATAGGAAGGCTCCCTTCTGTTAAGCTATATCTACTTTAATTAGAATCTACAGTGCTTCTTAAAATAATACCTTGTCAGGTACAATATCTCTTAATTGAGTATCAGTAATTATACCTGTGCATATACAATATCTAAATCAATTCTACTTCATATTCACTTCAATCTCAGTATCTGATCATACAGAAAAAAAACATATACAGAGACACACTGAACATCTCTAAACTCTGTATTGCACACTTTAAACAAACCCCCCTTTCTCTTTGCTTCGGCTGTTGTTCCTAGAGGCTGTGAGGTGTCAGGGGTGGAGTCAGAAGGAGTGGGTGGGTCATTAAGAATGACATTCTCCATGTCACTAAGCTCCACCCGCTTGGATGGTGCTAGTCTGAACACTCTCTTTTCTTTCACACTGTTCTAACTCTCCAAGCGTACAGATCTTTATAATATTTACTCCTTCCACACTTAATCACCGATATCTAACACAGAGTCTTACGTGAGTTTTAAGCCGGACCCCCCCCCCCCCGTCCACTTGAAAAATATAATTTTTACAGAATAATTTTTTCTTGACAGCATAAAAATCTGTTGATTAAAAAACATAAACACAGGATTTAAACGGATTACATATAATTACATAATTTTGAGCTTCCCCCCAAAATATAATAATAATAAATAGCTTTATGTTGAAGCCAATCATATAGCTATATTAATCCAAATATAATTAAACTAAAAGGAATATAAGCAGAACAAAAACAATTTTATTTGGCCACCAAACTTGTAAATATATGTCATAAAATCAGCTTTTCAAATTACATATTAAACTCTATGGGGATAAATACACAATGTTTTCTATAAAAAAAACATAATTTCAGTAAAACTCATTAAATTAACTCATTAACTCATTAAATCCTTTATCTCATCAATATTTACCTAAAAAATATTTTTTACAGTCGCAATAGGGTTTGGCTAAATGATGATGAAAAAATGCAAAAACACCTGGAGACCACAATATTTTAGGTCCAGGGCAGTAAATATCAACACAATACTTAGATGGGCAGGTATACAATTATATATGCACTGGCTGTTTGATCTACATGAATGGCTCACTATAATACATTGATTACTTCACGCTCTGCAGCTTTAAATGTGGGTGGAAACCTTCTTGGGAAGGGAGTGGCCTACAACAGCTTATTACAGAACTGCGAGCAAAGGAAAATCACTTAAATTATAAAACATTTTTTCTAAAACATTATAACATAACAGAAACTGACAAATCAGTTAGCTTTGACAAAATATAAAAACAAACAAACACCATCCAATTTCACAATTCAACACAGACCCAATTTTTTTCACACAAAAGAACCTCTCCTTCCTCCAGGTCCTGCTCTTATCAGTGACACTCTACACAAAAAATAGACTTCTCAGTTCTTACAAAATACAATTACAATTATCTCGCTCTAACAGATTAGGGCAATTATTTTCTCTACTTACAATTAATCAAAAATAATTCTTCAGTTTCATTTTGCACTGAAATCTTGTGAGAGAGAAAAGAAGGGGGGTCATTGCGAGCCTCGCGCTGAGCGCCAGCAAATGCTACGCAAGCCCGCAACGTTAGCAACAACCCGCATGCTCACAACTATATATGTGATATATACTGTATATATATATATATATATATATATATATATATATATACCCCCTAATAAACCCCTCCACCACTCTAATTACAGAAAATAAAAAATAAAAAAACCTAAGTCACAAAAATAAAAAACCTACCTTACAGAAAATAATAAACCCTAAGTCATAAAAAAAAAAATCTACATTACAGAAAATAAAAAAAACCTAAGTCACCAAAAAAAGGAACATTACAGAAAATAAAAAAATACATTACAACCCCCCCACTACTGAAAAAAATCAGGATGGGATACACCCAAAATCCCACCCTGATTGACAAACGCACCTGTCATTCTTTATTTAAACCTATCACAAGGCGCAGATGCCTTCAGCCAATCACAATGGGATACACCCCCACAGAGTGATTGGCCAATGTCAATCAGTATTACAGCCAATGAGAAAGCACAGATGTCTTCAACCAATCACCCCGTGGGGGTGTATCCTATTGTGATTGGCTGATGGCAATAAAGCCTTCTGATTTAAATAAAGATTCACAGGTGCGTTAGCCAATGAGGGTGGGATTTTGGGGTGTATCCCATTCTGATTGGCTCACACATTGACGCCTTCTGATTGGCTGAAATTTGATAGACAGCGTTTTCAGCCAATCAGAAGCTGCCATTGCCAATTTCCTTCTGGAAAAGGCTCTAGGAGGCTCATTACCGTCGGGGAGGTCTGCAATTGCAGACCTCCGTTAGTTTTGTTCCAGGGCCCAGCCGGGGCAGAAGAGGAGGAGGCCGGGGACATAGGTTGAATGTATATTATGTTTTTTTTATTTTGTGTTATGTTTATATGTTAACAGGGACCGCGCCGGAGAAGAAAAGAAGAAGGACGGTTACATGCTGGAAAGGTGAGTAGAATATTTAAAATGTGTATAATGTTTATTTATTTTATATTAATGTGTTGCACTAAATTTGGGTTTTTTTTCCCCCTAGGTTGGTGATCTGAAGGGACATCTAGAAAGGTAAGTTGTTCTTAATTATTTTATTTTAGCTTAGTATTAGGGTTTCTGTATGTAGTTAGGATTTATTGTCGATAGCCTTAGAAAAAGTCCTGTAAAAGGACTAAACCGACCGTTGGCACCTAGTTTTTTTAGTGGAACAGGCTCTTATCACCCTAATATGGCTTAAAGGGTCTTTTGTCAACTTTTTTCAACTTTTTACAAAGGGAAAAAGAAATGTGGAGAGAGAGAACTGAATCGCAAGTATTTTTTGTTTGCTACGTTATGTTTTGTTGTATTTTATTTGTATTGTATTGTATGTATTCTATGTAATGTATTTTTTTTATTTTCTATAATGTTCCTTTTTTTTTTGTGACTTAGGTTTTTTTATTTTCTGTAATGTATGTTTTTTTTTTGTGACTTAGAGGTTTTTTCTTTTCTGTAAAGAAGTTTTTTTTTATTTTTTGTGACTTTAGTTTTTTTATTTCCTGTAATTAGAGTGGTGGGGGGGTTATTAGGGGATAGGTAGATAATGTAGGTAGGTAGTGTAAGAGTTAATAGATTAGTGTAGAGGGGCGTAACTTTAGATTTAATGGTTTATTGGGGGGTTATAGTGCAGTGTAGTGTTTGTAGTTAGTGTCATGATGGTCCTTGAGGACCGTCATGGCCCTTATGTGGTTAATGTTAGGGTTTTAACAGCCCCATAAGGGTCATAATATATCCTTATGGGACTAATGGGGTTAAATAGAGGCTTATGGGGGTCTGTATTGACCCCCATGAGTTATGCGGTTAATTAAATGCTTATGGGGGTCTGTATTGACCCCCATGAGTTATAGGGTTAATTAAATGCTTATGGGGGTCTGTATTGACCCCCATGATTTATTGGGTTAATTAAGTGTTTATGGGGGTCTGTATTGACCCCAATGAGTTATGGGGTTAATTAAGTGCTTATGGGGGTCTGTATTGACCCCTATGAGTTATAGGGTTAATTAAGGGCTTAAGTGGGTCTGTATTGACCCCCATGAGTTATAGGGTTAATTAAGGGTTTATGGGGTTATGTATTGACCCCCATGAGTTATAGGGTTAATTAAGTGCTTATGAGGGTCTGTATTGGCCCCCATGAGTGCAGGGTTAAATTTGTGCTTATGGGGGTCTGTATTGGCCTCCATGAGTGACAGGGTTAATTAAGTGCTTATGGGGGTCTGTATTGACCCCTATGAGTTATGGGGTTAAGTAAGTGCTTATGGGGGTCTGTATTGACCCCCATGAGTTATAGGGTTAATTAAGGGCTTATGGGGGTCTGTATTGACCCCCATGAGTGACAGGGTTAATTAAGTGCTTATGGGGGTCTGTATTGACCCCCATGAATGACAGGGTTGATTAAGTGTTTATGGGGTCTGTATTGACCCCCATGAGTTATGGGGTTAATTAAGTGCTTATGGGGGTCTGTATTGACCCCTATGAGTTATGGGGTTAATTAAGGGCATAAGGGGGTCTGTATTGACCCCATGAGTTATAGGGTTAATTAAGTGCTTATGGGGGTCTGTATTGACCCCCATGAGTGACAGGGTTAATTAAGTGCTTATGGGGGTCTGTATTGACCCCTATGAGTTATGGGGTTAAGTAAGTGCTTATGGGGGTCTGTATTTACATTCATGAGTTATAGGGTTAATTAAGGGCTTATGGGGGTTTGTATTGACCCCCATGAGTGACAGGGTTAATTAAGTGCTTATGGGGGTCTGTATTGACCCCCATGAGTTATGGGTTTAATTAAGGGCTTATGGAGGTCTGTATTGATCCCCATGAGTTATGGGGTTAATTTTAGTTGCCTGGGGTTAATATTTTTTAGTACAAGACCTTTACGGTCCTTTAAGGATCCGCGTGGCGGGAAATTAAAATTTTGAAATGCAGTGGGGTCAGGATCGGTGCCAATCGCGGACCACCGCTGCAAGAAGTTAATGTGGGGGGGCTGCGGGAGTCCCTATGGACCCCTTCAGCAAGGGGTTAATGTGGGGACACTTGGGGGGTTCCAATGGGGACCCCCAGCATAGAGGGGGGTTCATTTTAGGTGCCGCGGCCGGGATTGTTAATAGTGTGCCGCGGGCCCTTTAAGGAGCCGCGGCGGGGAATTTAAAAGTTTTAAGTGCAGCGGGGGCTTGATCTATGCCAATCGGAACCCCCGCTGCAAGGGGTTAATGTGGGGGGGGGCTGCAGGGTTCCCGATAGGGACCCCTGCAGCATGGCGATGTGTATAGGGAGCAGAGGGGAGCCTTGCACAGCTGTCTCGGGCTGCTCCGAGGCAGCACGTAGAGGTTTTAGGATCCCTTGCTGGCACTTTTTGTGCCCGTAGGGATTCTTCCGAGGTGCGAGATTCACCTCATAGACTTAAGGCTGTGTGTGACTCCGTAGCTCTCTCTGAGCCTATTCTCGGCCATTTTTCTGAGTTATCTCGCAAAGCAGGCTGCAAGGGATTTGGTTCTTGCAAAAAGCAAAAAACTGCCTTCTGCGAGGACCGAGAGAACTACGAGGGCTAATTTAATGAGGCTCCAGGTCTATAGGACAAACCTAATTCAGGTAATGCTCAGACTTTAAATATAGTAAAATCAATAAAAAATGGGGATATAACTTGGTCAGACCATGCAATTATCAGTATGTGTATTAAAGAATATCAAGCTATTAAGAACACAAGTCCATGGAAGCTGGATCCCCAACTTTTTAAATATCAGGACAATATAACAAAATGAAAAAACGATATTAAAGAATTTTTTTAAATCAATTGTAACTGTTTCCCTATTAAACAGAGACATAAAAATATATGCAAAAATACTTGCCACTAGACTCAATAAAATCATAGCTAGACTAATTAATTTAGATCAGGTGGGCTTTGTGAATAATCAACAAGGGGCAGATAAGGGGTTTGACAGAGTCAATTGGTCTTTTAATAAATCTGTTCTGTGCAAGTTTGGTTTTGAGGAATTTGGAACAAAAGCTATCATGTCCCTGTATAGGGATACTAAAGCTATGGTTTCAGGGTATAGTTTTGAAACTAAAAAAAATATCATGACAAACGGAACAAGGCAAGGTTGCCCATTATCCCCTCTGATATTTATTCTCACTATGGGACCCCTAGTGCAGATAATAAGAACTGAAGAGGGGATTAAGGGGATTGAAGTAGGCAATTTCCAACATAAAGTATTAATGTTTTCCGATGATATTGTGCTTCTATTAACTAATCCGAGGGAATTCTTGAAATATATTACCGAACAAATTAATACATATAGTAAATTATCATATTTGAGGATCAATAATCTTAAATCTGAGACACTTTCTTGTGGACTACAAATATCACAAATAGAGGAAATAAGATTTATATATAAATATAACTGGAATAATTATCATATACAGCATTTGGGAATAAACAATTTTGATAAAACTACAAATATATTAAAATATAATTTAGAACTACTATATGAACAAATAAGATTACTATTGGACTGGAAAGCTGCTCATATATTGTGGTCTGGCAGAATTGAACTAGTAAAATTGATGATTATTGCAAAAACACCTTATATCTTGAGATGCATTCCCCAAAGCTTTCCTAGATTTTTATTATATAAGTTCCAAAGTTTATTGAACAACTTCCTAAATAAGGATAAAAAATCAAGAATTGGTTTGAGTATTACCAAAAGAAAACTGGAGAGAGGGGGAATAGCTTCCCCATCGATATTTGAAATATATGATTCTATAATGCTTAGTCACATTTTGAGATGGACCTTCAGCTAAAATCAAACTAAATGGCTGGTTTTAGAGAAGGAAATATGTAGAAATCCTTCCCTGAATTTTCTTCTGTGGTTGCCAAGTTTAGATATGACCCGCCATGGGGATTAGCCATATGGGATACAATCGTTGTTGAAATTCTGTTACAAGAGGAGAGTTAGTTGGTTTGAATACGCATCCCTCTTAACTCCCATATACATTTTTCTATATTATAACCCAGGGTCTCGAATGATAAACTGGAAATCAGCTGGGTATAAAAGGATAAGAGATCTCTATTTGAATAACACACTTGCCCCATATCAAAAAATTGCAGAGAATTCACAAGAATTGGGAAAAACATGGCTTGATTATCATTCTATTAAAGCTATTTTGGGGAAATTGGGTTTCAAATTGGAGGATTTTCGATATTATACTTATTAGAACAACTTATATTGAAAAACAAATACGAGCATATTATATAGATTGATGAAGAAAATAAAACCAATAGAATGACTCTCTGGGAGAAAGACTTGGAGAAAACTTGGCCTCTTGAAACATGGTTTAGGGCATTTTGTTTAATTAAAAAAACATCTCAATGTGTTTCACATAGAGAGCTATATTTCAAGCTGATACACAGATGGATTTTAGTTCCTGTCATATTAAATTAATTTAATGTGACAAACTCAGAGGACTGCTGGAGAGGTTGCAAGGGCCGGGGAACACACTTTCACGTTTGTTGGCAATGTAGTATAATCCAGAAATTCTGGAAACAATGCAGTCTCCAGATATTGGCTATAACAAAAGTAAAAATCCAGTTTGAACCAGAATTCATATTATTTCATCCGAATATGGAGCAGACACCTCTGGAATGTAGGAGTCTAATCTCCCATATTATGTTATCAGCCAAATGGGTAATTACAAAATTATGGAAATCCAAGGGTAAACCAACTTGGCAAGAAGTAGCGAAAGTAATTGGTAAGGATAGAATGTTAGAAAGAAGATTAAAAACAATATTGTGGAAATTAAGAGAAATATTGACACCAAGTGGATAGCTGTTTCCCCTCCAGTGAATCTCTTAGAAGAAAAGATATACTATAATGTCTGGATGGTGGGGTACCATGTTTTGGATAGTTCCTTTCTTTCTGTTAATAAAATCTGAGGTAGAATGTTAATATTAATACACTCATTGATTGTTTGATTTGTCTTATTGTATGCTAATGTATGTATTGTATGCTATTTGTCTTTTTATGAATTTAAATTTTATAACTGTATAAATAACATTTTCTAAATATAAAAAAAAGAAACTAATTGGGTTTGTTTGACATGACATATCCCTAATAAATCTGTGTTGACTCCTACTTATACAGCCCATGGAGACAGAATGTAGTGAGGGGCATTTTGACCGGGCAAGTGCTAGTAAAGTGTATAGGGTTAAGGTTTGAGGAGTTTATGGGGAAGGAAACTGTTTTTTCCCGCCTGGTAGGGTTAGTCTGTTAGGAACTCATGGAAGTGTGCACCAACATGTCTGGCTCATTGAGCCAAATCAGGGAACAAACTGCCGAGCCTAGCTTTAGCAACTGCTGCAATCGTTAGCTAGTCCCCCCACCCCCCAATCAGTGGAGGAAGTGTTGTCGGTCGCCCTGTGAGGCACTCGAGGCCCTCTGTCAGATTTAGCCCAAAACTACCTCATGGGAGGAGAGGCAGGGCCAGCTCACCAAACCGGAGCACTCCTGGCAAGCCTGCATGCCAAAGAGAAGAGAGAGGAGGAAGAGGACAACTGACCCTCCTGATGTTGCAGACGCTGGGCTCAGCACTGCGGTTCCCCTGCAGGCGACCACTACAGCAAGACCCCCGACTTACCTTGTCACTAAAAGATTCGGGGGAGCCTTGCCAGGACCTGGAGAAGCCGACAGGGAGGAGAATCCGGCCATTGGGGGATCTCCAGAGGCATCACCAGGAGACCAGATGGAAGCTGCCTCTAAAACTCCTGTCGCCACGGAGGAAGACGCAGGGATGCGGCTCAGGGGGGCGCCATGTGAGGCCGTCGGAGGCGAGGAGACACCAAGGGACACCGGCAGAGCAGGGGACGTTGAGACCACGCTTCAGGATCGGAGGCCCAGTAAGTTTGAACCAGTAGGAAACCAAGAGCGGCATGGAAGAGGTCTGGCGGTGCGCCCGGTGTGCAAGGATCCAAGGAAGAAGATCTAGACTGTAGCGGATGGCCCAGTTCAAACCATTGGAGCCGGTGAGTGATGCTCTGGCATGCATCCAGGTACACATAAATGCGGCCACAGGGCATGGGGCAATGGGCAGCACATGGCAGGGGGACTAGTAAAGAGTGGGGTGACAGCGTAAGGGGGGCTCACACACAGTGCCCTTTTGGGGAACTGATAGGGAGAGGCTTTTAAGCCATATAGGCACTAGAGGGGCATATATTTGTTTTACATGTATTGGTTATTGTGCATCTCACGTGGGGATTTGGGGCCTGGTGTGTAGGGTTTTCTGGTTTTGGGGGGAAGAATTGGTCTCATCCAGTGTAGCATAAGGGGGTGGGCACCCCTTTTTGATTTAATCTTGGCTGGGGTCTGCTAGATTTTGGTATGGGTTTGTTTTTGTTTTTTTTCAGCAGATATCTGTGTTCTCTATGGCGAGGGGGGTAGTTGGTTAGTGAAGAGATGCATCAGGGAGATATCTCGTAGGGGGAGTTGCTTAGGTAACGTGCTGCATGGTCATATGCCCTGCAGGTCTTACTGACAGTCATCAGGCATCATCAAGGCACCATGACACTTATGAAGAAAGAAGGATCGAGCGGCATGGCAGAGCTCAGGAAGTACGGTCCCCTCCTGACAGAGATGGACGTGAGCATGCAGCAAGAAGGCGATTGAGTTTACAGCAGCATTGGGTTAGGGAACACCACACTGACAGGACCGTTCTTCTTAAAGTAGAAGGTATAGTCCTTTGTATGACGATGGGAGTGAAGATCATCTCTGAACAGATCTAGGAGGGAATGTGACACACATGACAGGATGAGCTTGCAGCCAACCTGCATTAGTGGGGGGAACCAGCATAGCTCTAGGAGGCATAGTCCTTTGCAGAATGAAGGGCGGGAGAGTTGTGTGCCCCCAAAAAAGCCCCAAAAACCGGAGGGGGGAAATCAAAAGGGGAAGGACGCCAATGCTGGTAGAAAATATGTGCCACTGACTAAAGGGGTACGGTAAGCTTCGTCTGGCGGTGTTGTTGTTGGGGGGGGGGGGGGGTTCTGACGGCTTTGTGTTTCCGTGGCAGCTATTTGCGTCATCACCCTGACCTGAAGTCTGCAAGGGAAAATTCTGGATTGGTGTTGGAAAAGCTGCCTGGTGAAGTTGAAAAGGGCCGTATGGCAGAACCTTTCCCGAAGGTATCGATGGAAAATTTGAGGGTTTTACCTTTAGGCCTGGTCCCAAAGAAAGATCCAGGTAGCTTTCGATTGATACATCCCCTGTCCTACTTGAAAGGGTCATCGTTCAATGATGGAATTGACAGCGATTTGGCAGCAGTTTCTTATACTCCGTTCTCACGGTAGGTACAGCTGGTAAGGAAAGCTGGTAAGGGAGCGTTAATGGCAAAAGTCGATATTGATATCAGCTTTCCATTTGCTGCCAGTACATCCGTCCTTTCAGTTTTTGTTAGGCTGTCACATTGATGGCTAGTATTTTGTTGACCTGTGTTTGCCAATGTGTTGTTCAATCTCTTGTTCTTATTTTGGGGTTAACGTCGCTGGTTCATTATCTCAACGATTTTCTATTCATGAGTCCTCCTGGAACAAAGGATTGCACCTTCTTGCTGAAGGAATTCTCGTTGATAGCGGCTGAATTCGGAATCCCTCTAGCGGCCGAAAAAAACGGTGGGACCTATGAATATCCTGAGTTTTTTGGGCATTCAGATCGACACATCCACCCTGCTATGCAGCCTTCCGATGGATAAAGGGAATGATTTGATTGATACGGTCAAGCGGATGTTGGTAATGAAGAAAGTGACGCTCCGGGGAATGCAGTCATTGCCTTGAAAATACATTTTTCGTGTCGTATCATGCCAATGGGCAGGATATTTTGAAGACATTTGTGGCTGGCTACAACCGGCGTAGTAAGCACGCACCATCACATCAGATTGTCGGCAGCACATAAGGAAGATCTCAGAGTCTGGTTGTTCCTTTCCCATTATAACGGGCAGTCGGTCATCATGCAGGATTCAGTGCCAAACTCCAAAGTAGACTTGTTCACTGACGCGGCCGCTTCCCATGGTTTTGGTGCTTTTTTTCCGTGGTCATTGG
This sequence comes from Discoglossus pictus, assembly GCA_027410445.1. Taxonomy (NCBI): domain Eukaryota; kingdom Metazoa; phylum Chordata; class Amphibia; order Anura; family Alytidae; genus Discoglossus; species Discoglossus pictus. Next base: position 139,004,354 of record CM050167.1, on the reverse strand, counting down.
TGTGTGGAGGAGTGGCCATGGGATTGGGATGATAGTCGCTTAAAAAATTTAGATTTTTTTAGAGCTCTTCCTTATTGTGGTTTAGTTATATTTATGGGGTGATAGCCTGCAAGATCCCCATCTGATATTTAATTGCAATAACCAGGGGGTGGTCCAGGCTATCAATTTAATTTCAGCATCATCACTATCAGTGGTAAGGTTGCTTAGGAAGCTAGTTTTAAGATGTTTATTGCTGAATGTGTTTTGCTGGGCAGTCCATTTTAGCCGATGCTCTTTCTCTGTTTCAGTGAGAGAGATTCTGGGAAGCAGCACTGGCGGCAGATCAGCAGAAAACCCCATTGCCATTGGAGTTGTGCAATCTAGCATTCCAGGTATAACTGCATTGGTGCAGAATTCATGGGTTAGTTTTTGTAACAAGGAACGACAGCAGGGGTTGCAGGGTACCACAGTTCAGTTTTTGTTAACCTTTATAGTGAACAAACATTTACAGGGTATTTCTTTTACTGCCCTTGCAAAACTGTTATCTGCGTTAGCCCTTTTATTTTAAGCCTCAAGGGGGTTAAGATATTACAAAGAATTTTCTGGTTAAGCAAGTAGTAAAGGGAGTGTGAAAAGGGGCAAAGAGGAGGGTTGAGGATAGAAGGAGGCCAGTTTCCTTCTCATTACTTGAGAAAATAGTTAGTTTATTGGGCACTATTTGCATTACACAGTATGAAGTACTGCTGTTTAAAACGGCTTTTGTGTTAGCCTTTTTTGGAGATTTTCGAATTACAAAATTAGTAGCACCATCGAGATCAGTCATAGGGGGTCTCCTGTTGTCAGACGTAACCGTTCATGACAATTATGTTTGCATTCATCTTTAGGAGATTGAAGACTGATCAGTTGGGCCGGGGTAGATTAGTTTTATTTTTGCAGTCGTGGGAAGTAGGGTCTGCCCCTTTTCATGTATATCACATTATTTGGGTTGCCATCCAGTGGGAGAAGGTTCGCTTTTAGTTCATAGGTATGGGTCTAGCCTGTCTAGGTTTCAATTTTCTGCAGTATTTAAGTTATGTATTTCAGCGCTAAATTTGGATCCTGGTCAGTTCAGCACACATTCTTTTAGAATTGGGGCTGCCACAGAGGCAGCTAGTTTGGGTTTAGATGTTGACACTGTAAAAAGGATTGGGAGGTGGGAGTCGAATAGTTTTCAATCCTACATACAGCCACATTTGCTGGTTTAATTTCATTGTTTCTCAGATTCTTCCATCCCCCTCTGGATCTTTGGACACTGCTTCATTCATTGGGCTAGAGGAACCGCAGCGGTCAAAGAAGTGGGGACTCAGCTGGGCGTTTGTCCTTCCTTGCTAGACATTAAATGGTTGGGTATCAGGGGTATGCGGTGGCATCAATTGCTGCCCAACATAGTGTCATATGCCAGAGTTTTTGGGTCCTCTGGGGGGCTGTTGATTTGTTTAGGGGGTAATAACCTTGGGGTGGTGCCGTTAACGGATTTAGTCAGGATGATTAAGATTGATTTTCAGAGATTGCTTGTTTTAATTCCAGTTCTTGTCATTATCTGGTCATGTATTGCCCCGTGTCAAAAGTGGAGAGTGGCAATGGATTTGAATAGGCTCAATTTTGCTAGGATTAGGCTGAATAAGATAATTGGTTCCTTTGTTAGACGTATAGGTGGGATTGTGATTAGACACTAAGATTTAGAAACTGCAGATGCTCCTTTCTATTATGTGAAGGAAGGAGTGCACCTAAATGAGGTTGGGCTTAGGTTGTTTAATAATGCACTTCAAGAAGGTGTGGAACAGGCCTATCTTCTTTTTAATGTTGAGCAGCAGGCCAGCTTTTGCACTCTCTTCTTTCACCTTCATCAGTAGGTCCTTTAGTTCCTTGTTGCATAAAACCATGTACTTATTAAGATAACAAATTGTATTGTTACACTTATACTCTGGGGGATTTTGTGTATTTTAGCAGCATCTATGTTTTCTAAGTTGTTTGTATCTCTATTTCTTGAACATCATTTTTTTTAAAATAATGTACCAGGTGTTCCATTACAGGCGGATTAATGCATTAAGAGAGGAACAGGATAATGAGAAGCAGGGGAGATAAAAGGGAGGAGACGAAAGGAGAAGAGAGGGAGGAGAGGTGGAAGAAAGAGGAAGTAGATATAGAGGGGAGAGATAGAGAAAGAGGAGGGAGTTAGAGGGGGTCGAGGGAGGAAAGGAAGAATGATGCAGGAGAGGTGGAAGGGGGAGACAGAGGGAGGAAGAAGAGAAGTTTATTAGGGGGGAACAATGGGAAGAGGGGAGAAATGGTGATGGTTATAGAGATAAGGAATGAGAGAGAGTGCAGGAAAGTACTTTTGATACAGCACTAAAAATGTGATCATTATTGTGTGATATTACCTTTATATGTTATTTGTTAGACACAAATATGTGTGGACATATTGTTTTCTATTTACTCATCAGATGTGGGGCTTGTGCAATAAATACTTTATAGGATTCTAACAATGAGCTTACTTCAAATATTTTGCTGGGTAAATTTGTTTTGTTTTTTTACACATTTAAAAAGTTGTGGCTATTAAAGATTAGTAATTGGATGTTTTTTAGGGAATGAAGAGTGTTGGATATTTTTTAATTCTCTGGGGTCTGTACTTTCAGATAATATATAGTTTTATAGGATTATGTTGAGAAATAAACTGATCTCTTCTGGCAAATGGTTCATATTTTGTGATGTCTTGGTAAGAAATATAGGAAATATTACCCAGTGTACTGAGGACATTCAGAGCTTGGATTATCACTAAAACTTTCACGTTTTCTTTTACTTAATTACTGGCTTTATCATTTTTTTCCCATCTTCTATGCAACCAATGTAACACATGTACCAGTAGAAAGGTAAAAAAAATAAATACATATATTATTTTCCATAAGAATATATAAATAATCTTACAGGATCTATGTCTATACAGATGAAGAGCAAAATGTTGCAATGAACACCTCAATAGCACTAAAAGGGTTAATAGTAAGACAACCATGGAAAACATTTCAGCCACTGACTTTGTTACGCCGCTGGATTCAATTTACCTTCTAAATGGTAATGAAGAGTTGAGCTCATCCAAACAAGGTCACTTCCCAATGCTCAGCTTGTAATTGCCTCTTAGAGGGGATATGGCAGGAGATTGGCCTATATTTAGAATGAATGAATCTCTATTCTACTATATTTAGTATTGTACCTACCTCAGGTACTTTTTACCTTTAGATGAGGTAAATACTTTATCTCTGGAGTTTAGAGGAAGGAAGCAGATCATAAAATATATATATATAGGTGGCTATGCAAAGTGGCTTTTTGAAAATTATTCAGCAGCTGTGACAGAGTTATACAAGGAATTTGTGTAAGCCACAGACTTAGCAAAGCACTCTTTCCCCAGTAGGACTACAGGGCTCAACTTCCCTGAGCAGTTAACTAGATGCATCTGAAAATACCTGATTTATGACTGCTCCTGGAGTATGGATAAGGCTGCTGCTGATTGGCTGAGTATATGAAGTCTGTCTAAGCTGAAAGACACATCATAGCTAAGAAGACACAGACAGAGAGATGGCAGCTTGCAGCTTATGGTCATTTGGAACAGAGTGGAGATCTGAAGAATACAGGCCAGTGATTGTGAACTAATGGACTGTTTGTTTTGCTCCACGCAGGATTAGCTGGATAGAGAGAGCTAATTAGTGAGGAAACTATTTATCACTGATGGTAGTGCTTCAGTATTATTTTCTTTCGCTTGTTTTGGTTTGTTAATTTTGTATCACTGGCTATAATCTTAGTACAACTTGGAAACATGTTATAGCCTCTTGTATTGTGTCCTCCATCAAAGTGCCAGAAACACTGGCACAACCCCAGAGGAGACTGGGAACTTGTCACACCACTTAAATGGTTACAGGACCCCTCTGGTCCATACTGTAAGCTTAGGTTAAAGCAATAATAGAAAGTGAAAAAATAAACAGAACCTGTACATTTTTATCTTTTATGTGCAATATTTTTTTTTACTACAAAATTCTGTTTTATTCTATAGGTTTTGTACTCTATTTTTTTAGGAGTCTTTGTCCTTGTAAATTACTGGCAGTTTTAGATTCTCCATTTCCATTGTGCAGTTAGAAACTCAAACCCTTTACCAACATCAGGAAGTTGAACAGCAGAAACCAGAATGATTGATCAGATAGTAAGATAATGTATTTAGAGGGAATACAAGTCTATTTCACTTTTCTTTAAAATTCTAAAAAGGTTTATATATTTTTAGATCTAGTTCTTCAAAATATCCTATCATACATATAGGACTACTGTGGCCTTTAAAGATTCAACTAGACTACTGTATTTCTCACAAAATTGTCTTCTCCGGTTTCATGGGTCTGCATGGTAAAAGCATTTGCTGTCTTACTCTGATACTACTTTATACAAAGACTTCTGACACCTGCAAGTGGTCTACAGTGGTTTATTATTTCCGCCTAGGTAACAAACAACAGGAAATGAGATCACTGCACAGGCAGTTGATATGGCACTTATATGAGAGCTTCACCAGCAGAGACGATAATCTACAGGTCTTCTGTGTCATACTCTGCAAAGATTGTGCGCCCAGAATGACACACCAGCTCCCCCGTGGTGATGCTCTTCACATTGTTCCTCTCAACTATTATCTCTACTGGGACCCGTGCAGTAAACTTCTTTCTCAAGACATTTACCAGGAGCCGACTCATTGGTGGTACAGTGGCTGGTACCTCAACTTCTATGGTGGTGGTCACTTTACTGGATTCTGACCTTCCTGTGTCAAAGCTGAATGTAGAGGATACACTTGAACTAATCTCTGCAATAAGTGGGATGCTTCCTGACAGCCCAACCTCTACGGAAACACTGTTGGAAAAATTAAAGCTGTATGCCATAGAGGTTTCCACTGTTGTACCGCTGGTGACAACAAACTCAGTCTCTTCATTTGAGTTATTTTCTCCAGTCATGGTTTGAACTGCTTCTACCACCTCATCTCCTTTAACCAGTTCATCCCACAAAACCTTTGTTGTAACTTTGGCTTTTCCTGGTTTGAGCGGCCTCACATAGGATACCTTTTCACTGAATTCTTCATCAGCCAGATTTACCAACTTCTGTCCTGGACGAACAACAATGTAGTCTGATTCAATTAGGTCTACCTCATCATATAGGACCCATACTCCTCTGTGAACCTGGCAACCTAGTGCTTGTTCATTGAAGTAACCATAACTTAAATTTGATTCACTGGTGAAGGAACTAGTTATATTTAAATTAAAATGTAGGGTCATTTTGGGCTCGCTCAGGTCCTCAGTTATAAGCTCCAAGCTCTGAATAAACATAGCCCATTCAATGTTAGAATGCTCCCCCTCCTCATACACACAACAATCACCCACACAGTTGGCTTCTAAGTAGACCAGCCATGGTTGACCGGTAATCTTAATAGATGAGATACACATGTTAAAGTTCCACTGTATGAGGTCTTTCTGGGTAGAGGTGAACTCCTTGTGGAAGCCCTGGAAGTTGGGCTTCTGGAAGACTACAATCTTGTTCATGGTCACTAAGAAAAACATAGATAGAACTTAAAAACTTTCATATGGCATTTTTTAACAGCAGATACGAACAACAAGAACAACTAGTCTGTCTAAAATTGTGACTTAAAGTGACAAAGCTTCCAGTTATTGCAGATTTCAGAAGTACAAATGTAAATATTATCGTAAATGGTTGTTATTAAAAATGTGGAGTGGAAGTGTTAGGTAACGGAGCATAAAAGTTGGGTGTTTTAAGCATAGATTATCTATAAAAGGAGCTCCCTCTCTATGGCCCTCATTCAATTGCACTTTGGCCAATTGAATAGGGCCCTAAATAAGCACATAACATATTTTTTTAAAGAAGTTTTTAGTTAGTAAGCATCTATCCAAAAGCAAGGTTTTCACTAACTAAAAACTTCTTTAAAAAAATATGCTATGTGCTTATTTAGAGCCCTATTCAATTGGCCAAATCGCAATTGAATGAGGCCCTATGTATTTATCTAGGACTATTAAAGGGCCACACTAGTCCAAACATTTCTATCATGCATTTAAAATGTTAAACATTACAAAAGTAATTTGTTTCTTCTGTCCTGACATATTACAGCAAAATAGATGGCAGTGAGTCTTGTGGATGTCAGAACAACAAGTTATACCCATTTGGTTTAATGTAGATCAAATGAGAAACCACAATTAGCAATTCCTATAAGTCTTTGTTTAAATTTTCTTTGAATTCACTGGTAAGATAACGGTGGATCAAGCACATTGGCCCCTATTCAATTGAGCAATTGTAAGTTACTGGAACCCGTAATGTAGGCCGTAAATTAATTTGCTATTCAATTGGCGTCTTTTAGTGAGCTGCAAACGATCTACGGCAAATGTAGAAGAAAAATCTACGGGTCTCAGATAGGGCTCGCAAGGTGGGTTAACCCCTGTTCGTAGCACTGTAAAAGCAAAAATAAAATCAATACTGCACTACTAAAAGCGATAAAAGACATTAGAATTAATTGCACAACAGTCTCAAACTCGCAAATCTGCAATCAAAATTTTTTTTGTTCATGTTTAATTTTGGTGTCATATCAATCTCAGGAATCAATGAGTTAATAAATAGCAGGACACCCACATGAACTAAAAAAGTATAACCATTCATTTTTATTATTAAATAAACATTGCCGAATAGCGAGTCTGTTCACATATGGGACCTCTAAACGCTAACTGATTGATGTGTAACCTCCATGTTTTCTCATTTACTATTGGCTGTTTCTAAATCGGTAGTTATGGCCTTGCTTAATTCATCATGATCACGCTCTGAAATGCTACTTATGATTGCATGGTTTACAGTTTCGGCTTTCGGCCCTTAAGTTGCGGACTTGTTCAATTGAATCGCTCTGAAATTGTAGCAATTCTCAAGCCCACAGACATCCGGCCTGTATAACGTAATCTGCGGGCTTGCAACTGAATAGGGGCAATTATATTTTAAAGGTTTCTGAGATACTTCATTGGTCATTTTCTTAAACCAAAATAAACTGTTGATCATACGAGTGAATATTTGTAATATATAGAACATATTATTTTAAATGCATGATGTAACGTTTTGGACTGTAGTGGTACAATATATCTCTCATAGAGGGTGTATGCTAATATTCACAAACGTACTTTTGTAGGTAGATAAATATAGAGGATATAATTCTGTGTATCTGTATACAGATACAGTATGTGTAAGTCCAAGGAAGGGGTGTGAATCTGTTACTACTTAGTGTTAGCATATTTGCATATGAAAGGCTAGCTTTAAATAATCACTGTAAAATGAAAAAAATATATGTAGGGGAAAAAGTAACTAAACCTATAACTAAAAAAAGTAACTAAAACTTTTCCTGATACTAGCAGTCTGAATATGGACCTTTGAGCGGGAAGGGGTAAGGTGTCAGTTTCAGTCAGATCCAATTATCTAGCAACGCCCCTTGACTTATCCTTGTTCCCTTCATACACATCCTCCCTCCACTGATGGATAAAACACACCCTCATGATCCAGATCTCAATATGTGATGTATAATACACAGAATGAGTTATTTAATGACCTTACAGCCCAGTATGACATTGCCCCAAACACAATGCAATGAGTTAGCCCTGTGTTTCAGACAGTGTGTCCTTGAGACAACCTGACATTACAAGAGTGATGTCTTAAAAAGGTCAAGACACACGTCAAGCTTTGGGCCTATGGTGTGACTTTGCTCATATGGACATTGAACACATGGTGCAAATATTAAGCAACTGAGCTTAGAGGAACTACAAAAAAGTGAACTACATCTTTCCTGATCAACTAAAAAAAGCAACTTTCAGACCCTTCTAAAAACATCTCTAGATCCATGGCAAGTGTGGACTGTTTGACACTCCTCAGCTGATTTGTGTATTTTCTCCAGAAAAAGTTTGAAATCTTGACCTTGTTCTAGATTGTGATCGGACATTAAAACAGCAGCTCTGATTAGATCCTCATTTTCCTTTCTCAATAACATAGCCAGGATAAAGCACCTGATACTCCAGTAAGTGATCCCTACTTTGGTTCATGCCTTTATATCATTGCTACTGGATAACTGCAACTCACTTTAATTAGGAATAACAGGTAAGGAGCTACATAATTTACAGTTGTTACAGGACACTGCTGCAAGGCTATTAACAAACCAATCCTGCACATGCCAAAAACACCTGTCCATCATGCCCTACACTGGCTACCTACGAAAGATTATATACTTAAAGCTTGGCCTGAAGACATATAAAGCCCTACATGATGAAGATCTGAGCTACCTGAGGGCTCCTCACTCTGTTCCATCCCCAGAATCTGGGTCTTGACCTTTCATGTCTGCAGCAACAAGATTTTGGAACTCTCTACCACAATCAGTTAAAGATGCGCCTATGTTGGACATTTTCAGAAAGAGACTAAGGATACTTCTTATTATGCAGGCTTTTGATTAATACATAACAATCTTTCTCTTTTTCTTACTAATTAATTATTAGTATTATAAAAACAGGAGAGGGAGCTCAGTTATCTATTACTTGCATTTAATATTTTAATACCAAATAATTGCAATTACATTAATTTATTTATAAATAAAAAAAAAAAAAATAAAAAAAAAAAAATATATATATATATATATATATATATATATATATATATATACATACTTTTCATTTCTGCAATAACTGGAGTGTTGTTGTATTACTATAACATACACTGAAACACATATAGTATTAAACAGAAGAGGCAAACTGATACGGACATGGCTTTAGACACTGCAACAATCCCATAATAACAGACATGCAAAACACGCTCAGACACTTTATATTTAATTTAACACAGGGTCTCTAACAGATGACTGGAGAAAAGCAGATGTGATACCTCTATCTAAGAAGGGAGCAAGAGCAAATCCGGGGAATTATAGACCAGTGAGCCTCACTTCTGTAGTGGGGAAGCTTTGAGAAGGGTTAATAAGGGATACTATACAAGAATATATCTATTTCAACAGGATTATAAGTAGGAGTCAACATGGAATTATGAGGGATAGGTCATGTCAAACAAATCTAATTAGTTTCTATGAGGAGGTTAGTAGGAACCTGGATCAAGGCAACTCAGTGGATGTAGTCTTTTTGGATTTTACAAAGGTTTTTGATACAGAGCCACATGGGAGACTATTGTGCAAACTAAGAAATACAGGAATTTCAGTAAATATCTGCTCATGGATTGAGAGCTGGCTTAAAGACATGAAGCAAAGGGTTGCTGTAAATGCAACATACTCCGATTGGACTAATGTGGTAAGTGGGGTTCCTCAGGGTTCAGTATTAGGTCCTCTCCTTTTTAACATATTTATTAATGACTTAGAGGTAAAATTGGAGTGTGGTGTCTCCATTTTCGCTGATGACACGAAGTTGTGCAAGGTAATTAAATCGGATAATGATGTGCTTTCCCTCCAAAGGGATTTACATAAAATTGAGGAATGGGGAGTGGACAAGCACCTAGGTAACAGTGCTCAAAGCCAAGCAGCAGCTGCAAATGCAAATAAAATGTTAGCATGTATTAAGAAGGATAACGATGCAAGAGAAGCAAATATAATTCTGCCACTATACAAATCTCTAGTACGCCCTCATTTGTAATATGGAGGACAATTTTGGGCACCACTTCATAAAAAGGACATTTTAGAGCTGGAAAGGTACAAAGGAGGGAAACAAAACTAATAACGGGAATGGAGGGGCTAAGTTATGAAGAAAGACTAACCTAATTAAACCTATTTTCTCTAGAAAAAAGGCATCTAAGAGGAGATATGATTACCTTATATAAATACATCCAGGGTTAGTATAAAGATTTGTCAAGGGAGCTTTTTGTGCCAAGAGGGTTTCAACTGACAAGAGGACATCCCTTGAGGTTAGAAGTAAAAAGATTCCACCTTAAAGAAAGAAAATGATTCTTCACAGTAAGGGTAGTTAATCTGTGGAATTGTCTACCAGAGGAGGTGGTGACAGCGGATTCGATAGATAACTTTAAAAGGGGACTGGATTTATTTATAATTAAAAAGGGAATTCAGGGTTATCATGGATAATTAGAGACACAGTATTGATCCAGGGAGAAATCCGATCGCCAGTATCTGGGGTCAGGAAGGAATTATTATTTTTTTCCCTTTGAGACGAGTGGCTAAGTCTCACTTGTTTTTTTTTTCTGTTTGCCTTCCTCTGATAATTAAAACATAAATAAATAATTGATTAATAATTAATTAACAACTAATTAATTAATATTTAATCCGCATATTGCAGATCAGAGGAGATCTTAAAAGGTTGAACTTGATGGACTGAAAGTCTTTTTTCAACCTTAATTACTATGTAACTATGTAACATTGAGACACAAACAGAAACACACAAACACCCACAAATAGAAACACACAGACACACACAAACACACACAGGCACAGCCAAACAGAAATACACAGACACACACAGAAACACACAGACACACACAGAAACACACAGACACAAACAGAAACACATACACACACACACAGACAGAAACAGAAACACACACAGACACACTCACTGATGCTGATATATGGAATGTCACTGCAGTCTCGTCCTTTTTTTACTCACCCTCCTCTCTGTTCTGTCTCTTTGGAGAGCAGAGCTAATTACCTTAACTTTTATACCCTAACTCACCTCCCCAACACACACACACACAGGTACCTGGGTGAGATCAGTGGGTGCTGATAGGAGCTGTGTGTCCCCCAGGATGAATCAGCAGAGAGGAGACGCCAGAGCTGGGACACAAACAGAATCACACAAACACCTACAGACACACACAAACAGAAACACACAGACACACAGAAACACACAAAACAGACACACACAGACAGAAACACACAGATACACACACAGACACACTCACTGATGCTGATATACGGAATGTCACTGCAGTCTCGTCCTTTTTTTACTCACCCTCCTCTCTGTTCTGTCTCTTTGGAGAGCAGAGCTAATTACCTTAACTTTTATACCCTAACTCACCTCCCCAACACACACACACACAGGTACCTGGGTGAGATCAGTGGGTGCTGATAGGAGCTGTGTGTCCCCCAGGATGAATCAGCAGAGAGGAGACGCCAGAGCTGGGACACAAACAGAATCACACAAACACCTACAGACACACACAAACAGAAACACACAGACACACAGAAACACACAAAACAGACACACACAGACAGAAACACACAGATACACACACAGACACACTCACTGATGCTGATATACGGAATGTCACTGCAGTCTCGTCCTTTTTTTACTCACCCTCCTCTCTGTTCTGTCTCTTTGGAGAGCAGAGCTAATTACCTAAACTTTTATACCCTAACTCACCTCCCCAACACACACACAGGTACCTGGGTGAGACCAGTGGGTGCTGATAGGAGCCATGACCCCCCCCCCCCCAGGGTGAATCAGCAGAGAGGAGACGCCAGAGCTGGGTCACAGGGAGACGCTCAAACACCCACAGCACCCGGATACTGCACCTTCATGCACAGTGTGAGCTCTGCTATTCCTGTACTGACACTGCCCACAGCACCTGCAGGCACAGTGTGAGCTCTGCTATTCCTGTCCTGACTCTACACACAGCACCCGGATACTGCACCTTCAGGCACAGTGTGAGCTCTGCTATTCCTGTCCTGACTCTACACACAGCACCCGGATACTGCACCTTCAGGCACAGTGTGAGCTCTGCTATCCCTGTCCTGACTCTACACACAGCACCCGGATACTGCACCTTCAGGCACAGTGTGAGCCCTGCTATTCCTGTACTGATACTACACACTGTACCCTGATACTGCAGCTTCACACACAGTGTGAGCTCTACTATTCCTGTACTTACACTACACACATCATCCTGATAATGCACCTTCATACAGTGTGAGCACTGCTATTCCTGTACTTACACTACACACAGCACCCTGATAATGCACCTTCATACACACACTGTGAGCTCTGCTATTCCTGCACTGACACTACACACAGCACCCGGACACAGCAACTTCATACATACAATGTGAGCCCTGCTATCTCTGTACTGACACTACACACAGCACGCTGATATTACACCTGTATACACCTAGTGTTAGCTCTGCTATTCCTGTACTGACACTACACACAGCACTCTGATAATGCACCTTTCTACACAGTGTGAACTCTGCTATTCCTGCACTGACAGTACACACAGTATCTAGGGCAAGAAAGTAGTGAGGCAATATAAGGATAGGTGCAGCTCTCCTCCCTTTTTGTTGTTCTTGCAGGTCCAAGTGAGCTAATCTCCCCCCTGCTGGAAGGTTTTTCATGGATGGCCTAATTGAGCATTTTGAGTCCCAGATAGTCTAGCATGGGCTGAATGTGGGGAGGGTCCACTTTGAGTAGTAGGCAGTGGTTAACCCTCTTCCTCCAGACTGGTAGCATAGATCCTCTAGGACATCACTGAACAAAGTAGTGAAAGACACAGTGGCTCTCGTCAGTCTTTCTTCTGTTGCAGCACAGAGTGTGCAGACAGTGGAGCAGCCTATTCCTGTGGAAGCTAGTGTTATAGGTCATCAGCAAAGTACATCAAACACCTAGCTGTATCTGTGGTGGCTCTACACCCAGCACCAGGAGGTGGCCCTACTTTTTCACCTGTGTATATATATATATAGTGAGTCCACTATAGTAGTCCCATCTAGCTTATGGTTTCAACTCATTACTTGCTAGCTGAGGAAGTTAATAGCTCATATAGAGGGTGGATATCTCACTGTTAGTAGTCTTTCTTGTATATTCAGTGACGTAGCTATGGGGTGACGCAGCGCACAGGTCATCAGCTCCTTGGAGCAGCACTCATGTGCTTTCCCCAAGGGGCCCTCCTACCCCCTAGTCTTTCTCCCCCCTTTTGTCTCTCTTTCCTCATGCCCCTTGTTTCTCTCCCTTGTTTCTTACCTCTGTGTACCAGGCTTGGATAAAGGCTCCTCCTACTTGCCGGCCCCTGCTCTCATCTGACGCGGAAGAGGAAGAGCCGGCAGGCAAAGGAGCCATCACCCAAGCTTACCGAGGTAAGAGACATGGGAGGGGGAAGAGAAACAAGGGGGAGGAGCGGAGATAGACAAGTGGAAGGAGTGGGGGAGACAAATGAGGAGGAGGAGAGAAACAAGTGGGAGAGAAACAAAGGGGAGGAGGGGGAGAGAAACGAGGGGGAGAGAAACGAGGGGGAGGAGGGGGAGAGAGACAGGGGGAGAGAAACAAGCGGGAGGAGGGGGGAAGAGAAACAAGGGGGAGGAGGGGGGAAGAGAAACAAGGGGGAGGAGGGGGGAAGAGTACCAAGGGGGAGGAGGGAGGGGGAAGAGTACCAAGGGGGAGGAGCGGAGATAGACAAGTGGAAGGAGTGGGGGAGACAAATGAGGAGGAGGAGAGAAACAAGTGGGAGAGAAACAAAGGGGAGGAGGGGGAGAGAAACGAGGGGGAGAGAAACGAGGGGGAGAGAAACAAGGGGGAGGAGGGGGAGAGAGACAGGGGGAGAGAAACAAGCGGGAGGAGGGGTGAAGAGAAACAAGCGGGAGGAGGGGGGAAGAGAAACAAGGGGGAGGAGGGGGGAAGAGAAACAAGGGGGAGGAGGGGGGAAGAGTACCAAGGGGGAGGAGGGAGGGGGAAGAGTACCAAGGGGGAGGAGGGGGAGAGAGAGACAGACAGGGGGAGATAATCTAGGGGGAGGATGGGGGAGAGAGAGACGGGGGAGAGAAACAAGGAGGAGAAGGGGTCAAGAGACAAGGGGGAGATAAATAAGAAAGAGGAGGGAGAGAGAGACATGGGGAGAGAAACAAGGGGGAAGAGGGGGAAGAGAAACAAGGGGGTGGAGGGGGAGAGAGAGAGAGACAGGGGGAGATAAACAAGGGGGAGAGAGAGACGGGGAGAGAAACAAGGGGAAGAGAAACAAGGGGGTGGAGGGGGAGAGAGAGACAGGGGGAGATAAACAAGGGGGAGAGAGAGACGGGGAGAGAAACAAGGTGGAGGAGGGGGAGAGAAACAAGGGGAAGAGGGGGGAAGAGAAACAAGGGGGTGGAGGGGGAGAGAGACGTGGAGAGAAACAAGGGGGAGGAGGGGGAGAGAAACAAGGAGGAGAAGGGGGCAAGAGACAAGGGGGAGAGAAATAAGAAAGAGGAGAGAGAGAGACATGGGGAGAGAAACAAGGGGGTTGCAGGGGAGAGAGACAGGGCGAGAGAAACGTGGAGGGGGAGAGAGAGAGAGAGAGACAGGGGTAGAGAAACAAGGGGGAAGGGGTGAAGGCCCTGTCTTTGAGCTTAAAATCTAGTGTGTATAGTGCTTTCCCTAAAGCCTTGCAAGATTGAAGCATGCAAACTTACAATCTAAAGTGTTTGAATATGGTAGAGATAAAAATAAAGGGGATATCTCCACAACATATTTAAACAATTCATTGTCATAAAGCATATAGTCCTTTTTATTATACCGTATTGGGCCATAATAAAAGCCTTTGAGGGAGGCCGCCTCCTCCACTGCTGCTGGTCTTCAATCAGTCCATAGTGAGGCCCGGGACAGTACCTTAGTTTTAGCACAGTGTTATTCAGGATGGACAGGCAGATCAGTCCCATTGAACAGTGCAAGACAGTTCAAACACATTACAGCCTCTGCCCAGGCTACCACATTTTCCCTTGATCTGCCCCTTTGTAGTATGCCAGCACGAAGGGGCAAGTCAGTCCTGCTGACTGAATTAAGGTCAGGAAGCCCATTATCACCATACCCTGGGCTAGGGTCATCGCATGTCTCAACAGGATGGTAGGTGGTCCTGAGCCAGAGCTTCAGTGGAAAGGTACTGGAGGACCATTATCAGGGTGGGTCCAGATCCAACCCGGGAAAGGGGAATCGTTCTGCCATCTCAAGCTCAAGTGTTGCTGTTCAAAGATCCCCTTGGGGCACAAAGGAATTTAAGCTGAGCACAGCTGGTAGTTTCTTCCCTGAGCCCTGATATCCCCA
Source organism: Discoglossus pictus (assembly GCA_027410445.1). Classification (NCBI taxonomy): domain Eukaryota; kingdom Metazoa; phylum Chordata; class Amphibia; order Anura; family Alytidae; genus Discoglossus; species Discoglossus pictus. The sequence continues at coordinate 138,989,286 of CM050167.1, read as the reverse complement.
GCTGGGGAAAGGGCGCCCATCCTTCTGTGAATATGCGCTGATTCTCACAGTGCATAGGAAGCTGTAGCTCGGTCCTGTGGTCTGTACCCAAGCGGCTCTGAATCCGTGACTCACCTTCTGTTTGTAGAGGCCCGCCCGCCTGTTCTTCCTTCTGGTAATTGTGGTGGTTCTCGCTCCTGGCAGCCAGTAGGGTCTTTTCCTGGCAGGCACCATGTGGATTGGTTAATGGTCAGCCAGTAGGAGGATAGCACTGCACCGTTTTTTAAATTTGACACATATAAAGTCCTTAGCTAGTCTCATGGATTCCTGGGCGGTGGCTGTCTGATTAGTCACTGCCCAAAGTCCCTTGGCCACTCAGAGTAGGGCAATAGAAACGGACCAGTAACATGGCTAGATGGTTTATTTGGAGGGTTATATTTTATTTAGGAGAGATAGGGGCAATGGTAAAAGAGCAGGAAAACTATGGCCTCTATTCATTTGAGCTATTGATGTTTACCAGAGCCCATAATGCAACCTGTAAACTAATTTGCTATTCAATTGGCGTCTTTTTGCGAGCCACAAACAATCTACGGGTTACAAGCTGAAAATCCCTGCGGTTGTTACAACTTTAACTTAGACCCCATCTAAGCCTTTGATCTTTCAAGCCTGCAAGAGTTACAATTGCTAAAATTGCTAATTGCTATTCAATTGCTACAATTACCCAAGGCCTCAAATGTTTTGAATCCTGCAAACGGCAAATGTCAGCCAAAATATTACAGATTTACAGACTAGTTTGTAACACTGCAAAAGACAATAAAAACACTCCAATGGACTTTTAAATACGGGGAGAGCAATGTAAAGCATTTTAATTCATTGCTCAACAATTCCCAGTTAACAAATAGCCCTTAATAGTCATGCATATGCCAATATGGAAAGTCATGCTGCAAGATGCTGAAAGCAATTAAAGAGACACTCATGATTAAATTTCAACACAAAAACATGAAACTGCATGCCCTATTATCCCTTTCTCACTCACAGAGGCTCTAATGTGGACCCTAAAAATACATAGTTTATCTTCTATACATCTCACTCATCACATCTACATTGGGAAAACAAATAGTGGCCAAATTACACAGCCACATGGCATATATCAAGTACCAGGGGAACATTTTATTTTTTGTTGTTCAGTCCTTCAGTCGTTTCCGACTCTCTGTGACCCTGTGGATTGAAGCACACTTGCTTATGTGTCTCTCTGTGCTTATCCACAAGGTTTGTATGGCAAGTATACTAGAGTGGTTGTCAGTTGCTTCTCCAGTGCACTGTGATTTGTCTGACCTCTGCTTTGACCTGTCCACCTAGAGTGGCCTTGAATGTAAAGCTCACAGCTTCATTGACGTACACAAGCCCCTTCACTACCACAAAGTAGCAATCCAGAAGGGGATCAGGGGAACATACACCAAACTAATCTACTCTAAGCCATCAGGAAGGGCCGCAAACACACATGGAGACTGAGCAGACGCACGTGGAGCAACAGCCAGCTCACGTCCATCAGGGATAATCTCCGCTGTGCCCATCCTGGGAAAGTCCCACGCCATTGCTGGCGGCCATGTGCTAAGATGTACACCCTTTATCATTTGGTGAAATTCCATCAATCAATTCACACTATCAACTGCCATATTGTTATCATACCTTTGGGAGAATATTGATACTCAACAGTATCACAAATTGGACCTCTCGTGTATTAACCCTATATTATTATATTAGTATTATTATATGTATTAATCTATTGAAACAGGGTCATTAGTTTACTGATATAGGCATGTGACACAAATGTGATGTATGTGGATGTCCCAAAACCCAAACCATTAAAAATACCGGTATAACAAAGCTTTATTTCATACACTGAGCACACTCAGAAATGTACAAGACTGTGCATTAATATCATAGGTGTGGTGTGGGCAGATCCCAGAAGGGCAAGAGGCTTTGTGGGTAAAAAGGGGATACCTAAATGGGGTAATGTCATAGTCCAGAATAATCATGATTCATAGCATCTACCAGGGTCACTTGTGGTCACTACACCACTGCAGCCGGAATCTGATGAAAAAAGGATCACTCCATTTAATGGAAGTAAACAGTAATGCACATAGAACTTACTTTTGGTTAGCATGTGCCCAATTAATCAGATGCAATAAATCATGGATAATGTCATACAAATCTATTCCACACACTGTGTGTTTTCAGATATTAAGGAATAATCCAAAATGGATGAGCAGAATCTGGGAAAAAGAACAAGGAGGTGGAGGAACATGCCTTCATGGTTGTGAGATTGGGTTATTGATACCTACGGAGACAAGAACAAGATATCAAGTCAATGGATTGACTTCAACACCTCATCTCAATGGCAATCCAAACTGAACATCAGTTGCAAAAATATTCAACATAACCATACGTATATACACTCCGTAGCCAGCCAATAGTATGTCAACATTAATACAAAATAATATTAATTGAGGAGTGTGAATGAGGAGGACTATATTTTTGCCTAACTCCTCTTTCTCAGCACTGGGCGCCCACCTTCTGTGCTTCCTCCCTCTACCACAGCGAGGAGATGTTGGAGCGAAGGGTGTATCCACCTGGGGTGGCTATGTAGCAGCTAGCGTTGGCGGTAATGTGTGAGATGAGGAGGCTGCAGGCTCTGGTTGTGGTGGGGGTGGAGCCTGTGGAACTGAAGGCTGGAGAGATATGCCCTGGCCTTCCGCCAATTGCACTGGCTGCTCCATGAGACTTGTCAGGGCTTGTCTGTCCATATGAGCCTTTCGCTCATACATCTCCATCCTTCGATGGTGCCTCCTCACCATACAGCTATCTGATGCTGTCGACTTGAGTGGTTGCAATCTCATTTTGCCTTTTCAGCTGTGATGTCAGTCGTTGGATTAAGGTGACATTGCTCTCGTCCTCCATCCAGATGTGGTGCATGAGGTTCCTCAAAAGTGCCTTCTGAGGAGGTGTGAGGTTTGTCACTGGACATACTGGGACTGTCGAGGGACTGTGGTGAGGCCAGAGGTGTTCGGGGCTGTGGTGTTGGTGTGGCCTGTGGCGATGTTGTCGTTCATGCCGATGGTGTTGCCCATGGTAATGGTGTAGTCCGGGTTTGTTGAGGCCAGGTTTGTGGATGCCAGGTTAGGAGTAGAGCAGCAGTGGGGTCCGGCCAACGTATCCATGTCATCTGACCAGGTGAGGGTAGTCTCCAGTACCAGGACATCTCTGGAGGCGGTTGCTGGCTCCATGACATGTGAGGTAGAGGTGGATGAAATGGCTGGGAACATACCCATTATGCGTGTGAGGGCCCGGGGGGTGTTCCCCACAATGGTGGTGTGGGTGGCCATCTTGCTACTAATGGCCCAGCTTCCTGTGATGGCCCGGGCCCTCTGGAATGTTCTCAGCTTCCTTCACCACCACTTGCATGGGTGAATGCAGTTCCTTCTCCCGTGGAGCCACCACCTGTGTCTCTGTGGGTGGAGTACGCTTCCTGGGTACTGAAATGATAGGAAAATAGTATTTGAGTATTGGTTCTCTAAACAATTGTTTGCTGTGTGTTTCCATATCCCTGCCATCCTGGTCACTTGTAATTGGCTGTGGTGACTGTTTTACGCAGATAAACATTGACCTGTATCATGAGTATTGTGGATCATGGCTCATATCAATATATGTAATGTGTGAGCCATCTGCAGTTCATTAGGACACATGTTCAGCTGAATCTGCTGTGCAGTGTGTGAGACTGACCATTCTGTGACCAATTATCAGCAGTGTTTATTAACATGCAGATGAGACATGGTCCAGGTTAGGCTAGCACATGCAGTCCTACAGAGTCTGTATCCGCATATGCCGCAGTGTGCACACCCATACATGTACTCCCTTTTGGTTGTAAAATCAATCTTGATCTATTTGGCAACTGCTATTCAGAATCAGTTTTAACTGCAGGTATTGGACAAACATTTCATGGATTTACATGGGTTTTGCTGCCCTATACATCTTTAGTCATAACCAGAGCGCTTACAGTACTATTGTTTGTCAGTTATCTATCTGTGTGGGGTTCATGTGTGTGCATATGAGGGTGCGATGGTGTATATGATACTTACATTGCGGGGTTGCCTGAAACCCAGAGTCCAGCTGTCCTAGAAGGCCCACTACTGCTGCTGGTTCAATCCACTCCTTCAGGGTCTGCTCACATCCATTGTATATAATGTTAGCTAGTGGTCCACCACTGGTTACACGGGCTGCTCTTTCCTCCACTGCAATCTTCCTCTTGATCTTCATCCGACAGTCATCATATCTGTGTTTGACAGACTTGACCTCCCTGTTTGCAACCCCTAATGCAGCAACAGCTGAAGCAACCTCAGTCCAGGCACATGTCTTCTGGCTAGGCTTCACATCCCTCCCCTCAGATTTCCCCGAGGAGGATGTCCATCTCCTCAGGGCCATAAATGCTGGCCCTGTTTTTTGCCACAGCTTCTTTCCCTCTCAACAGTGCCTGGGGTTCCAGGCCACCCTGTTGTCTCCATGGGGCCTGTCCCTCATCCCAACTACCTACCCCCTGGGACAAGGCCCCTGACCCTCTGCCACTTCTCCTTGTGTGCCTACACCTGGGGGCACATCCTTCCCCCCCTCCTGCTCTCCTACACCTCTACCTCCCCTCCCTGACCTGCCTCCTCCTCTCCCTCTCTCCATACAACTACCTCTCCTCCTCTCATCCTCCGGTGTTCCCCTTTCTCTCCTCACTCTCCTCCGGTGTTCCCCTCTCTCTTCTCCACTCCCCTCTCTCTCCTCTAAACCTGTGGGTTCACTTTCTAAGCTATAGCACAGTCAATGGCTTGCAGTTTTCACTTTTAAACACGTTTATGCAGCGTTAATTAGCATTCTCCGGTTCCAATTGGTTAATTGGCCTGCGACAGGATCGCTATTTATGGCCTTGCTTGATCTTGGCTCGCTTCATCGGATACCTGGACGCGTTATATATGAAACCACGGTTTAAGGTCTGGAAGCTGCGACTTTGTTCAATTGAATCGCTTTGTAATTGTAGCAAATCTCAAGCCCACAGACATACGGCCTGTAGGACACAATCTACGGGCTTGCAATTGAATGAGGTGTCAGGTCTTTATGTTTAACCTGATTTAAAGCCTGCAGGCAGAGCAGGTACTCATGCTGGAAGTAAGCGATAATGTTAAAGCCTTGTGGGTAGAAATAAATAGTGGAGGAACAAATCCTAAAATAATATTGCTAAGAACATGATATAAACTCCAAATATAAATGAGTGGGGTAATGCAGTTACTGTTACAGATTTGAAATGATCAAGCTCTAATATGGGGAGATTTTAACTACCCTGAAATAAACTGGATGAATGAGACCAGCAGTTCAGCTAAGTGGAGCAGATTCTTGAGTACATATATAATATAAAAAATAAGGTTACCTTTGGGGAAATCTTAATTTGAAAAGGGCGCTCATTGCAGCCTAAGTCCCGCGTGCCTCAACTGCTCGCCTCGCTATGCGAGACTTGCAGTGCAATGAGCGCCTTTGGTCCTCATTGCAGCAAGTCCTGTGTGGTCGACGGCTCTCAGTTGTGGCCCTATGGGCCGCAAAGTGTGACCAACATTGTAAGCGTTCCTAACAACTATAAAAGTGATATATATATATATATATATATATATATATATTTATGTATATATATATATATATATATATATATATTTATGTATATATAAATAAATACATGACCCCTCCACTCCAGGCCATGGCACCCTCCACCCCATGCACCTGCAGTCCCCCTCCACCCCACCCCATGCCGCTTCAGCCCCCTCCACTCCTTGCCCCTTCAGCCCCCCTCTACCCAACCCCATGCCCCTTAGCCCCCCCTCCCCATGCCCCTTAACTTCCCTCTATCCCAGCCCATGCCCCTTCAGCTTCACCAGATATCCCCTGTAGTTGTGGGCTTCTACTTACCCTGATCATCTGTAGTCCAGTTCTGTGCTTCCTCTGCTCCTCCCCTGCAGTGATGTAATTCGGAGTTCCCTGCTTCTGCAAAAAAACACTCCCAGCAGGGGGAAGCAGAGGAAGCACATAACTGGATTACAGCTGATCAGGGTAAATAGAAGCCCACAGGGAAGACCGGGTGAGGCTGGGTGGAGGGGAGGGACATGGGCATGGGTGGAGGGAGGCATTGAGGCCCCTCAGAGGCAGGGGCCCCGGGGGCTTGCACCACCTACACCGGTGGTATATCCGCCACTGCTGGGGGCCACAGACTGGTAATATCAGGGTGGCACATTATACTGTCCATGCTTGACATACAATGCTACTATTGTTTGGTGCCAATGAATGAAGTAGCTAGGACATAATCACTGGCCATACAACTTCAATTAGTGTTACGTACTGGAGTTCCAAAAGGATGTGTGTAACAAGCAACAAAAATACAATAAGCCTTGTGTACTAAAAAAAGTGTAGTGTTAGTAACGGCATATATTAGTAAATATGACCCATTTTCTAACACTTACAATACAGAAAAATTGACATAGTTCAAGTAACAAAAATGTTGTATATAAAGGATTCTTTCAATTGCAATATAATTATTTGTATGTTTTATTTTAAGCTCAAAAACAGGCCCCTTGATTCTTTTGCGATGTGTTAATATTGTACCTAACCCATGTATAGGGCTACAGAATATGTTGGCGTTACAAATAATAATAATAATAATAAGGGGACTGCAAGAGATAAGGAGAGACAGACATAAGAGAAGAACAGAGAGAGATACATACATAACAGATGTTCGAAGAAGGGATAAGACATGTGGTTTACAAGGAGAAAGCCACTTACACTGAGTAACATGGCAAGTGTCTTGGACATGGAGAAAGAAACACAAAGGGAAAGCAACATGGCAAATGTGGCAGACAAATAGAAAGAAAAACACAGGGAAAGAGCAACACAAGGAATATGGGAGACATGGTAAAAGACTTGCAGCTCTATTAAATCCCCACACCGTGTAAGACCGTAGCCAGTAACGTAGCCCATAAGTCTTACGGCTATTAAATTGGCCTCGTAAAGCTACACGCAAACAACCTCCCACCATGCCTCCACCAAGGTGGAAAAACCCTCCGGGCTGTCAACATCTGAACTCTGTTGCCGCAAATCCTTTGTTCTGTCAAGCCTGTAACTGTTACGTTCCAAATTCCCAAAGACGCCCTGGCGTTCAAGCCCATAACCCACAAATGGAGGCAAAAATATTACAGGCTCCAAATAGGACCCGCAAAGGGTTTACAGACAATTTCTCAACACTGTAAAAGACAATATAAACACACCAGTGGAAAAGCATGGAAAGGCATTACAACTTGTACAATAATCCCCTAATAATAAATAGACATCAAAAAAAATATTTTATTTCATTATACATTGGAATGGTCATGCATATGCCAATATGAAAAGCCATGCTGCAACATGCATAAAGCAATTAAAGACAGAATACCAGATTAAATATTCCTTTACAAAATATGCTATTTTATCATATGTTGGAATGTTCATGCATATGCCAATATGAAAAGTCTTACTGCAAGATGCATAAAGCAATTGAAGAGAAACTACCTGATTAAATAGCAACACAAAAACATGAAACTGATGCCATGTTAACCCTTCCTCACTCACAGAGGCTCTAATGTGGACCCTGGAATATATGTATGATTGCATATACATGTCGCTCATCACATCTACATTGGGAAAACAAATAGAAGCCAAATTACACTGCCACATCACATATATCAAGTACCAGGGGAACATTTTATTATTTGTTGTTCAGTCCTTCAGTCATGTCCGTCTCTCTCTGATCCTATGGACTGCAGCACATCTAGCTAGTTCACTGCCTGTGCTGCTCCACAAGATTTGCATGCCAAAGATACTGGAGTGGGTTGCCAGTTCCTTCTTTAGTGGACTGGGATTTGTCTGACCTCTCTGCTATTACCTGCCCACCTACACTGGCTCTACATGGTATAGCTCACAGCTGCATTGAGGTACACAAGCCCCATTCACCACCACCGCTTGGCAATCCACAAGAGGACCAAGGGAACATACACCAAACTGATCTACTCTAACATATCAGGAAGGGCTGCAAAAACACATGGAGGCTGTGCAGAGGCATGTGGATCAACAGCCAACTCACCGCCATCAGGGGTAATCTCTGCTATACCCATTTTGGAAAGTCCCACGCCATTGCTGGTGGCCATGTGCCAAGATGTATACCCATTCCCATTTGGTGACCTCCCATTAGGTTTTGCTGTTCATCAATTTACATTAGTGTGGAGTATATTCCCCTGGTCCCCTTCTGGATTGCAAAGTGGGGTGGTAAAGGGGCTTGTGTACCTGAATGAAGCTGTGAACTATACCATATAGGGCCAGTGTAGGTGGGCACGTCATAGCAAAGAGGTCAGACAAATCACAGTTCAGGGGAGGGGGCAGGGGGAGGCAACCCCCGGGGAGGCAGCGGCACCTGCAGTGGTGGAGGCATGGTGGGAGGAGAGGAGGGGCCAGGCTGCGGGTGGCCGGGAGATGCCTCCGGGGTGGAGGAGGTGGAGCTGGGTACCAGAGAGTGTCGGATGACCTCCGGGGTCACTCTCTGAAAGGCACTCTGGGCCGCCCCAATCGTGAGCAGCACGGCCAAGTAGGACTCTGTCATTAGATGATGCCTCCTCTCCTCCCTATTATGCCTTGTCAGGCTGCGCATTACCTCCGCATGCGCAGCCTGGCCTGACATTGGGGATGGACGACCAAGGGGCATGGTGTGGTAAGGAGGTTGCGGTGTAAGAGTGGGAAGGGTCTGGGGCCCGGCTGGAGGGAGTTGCAGTGTCGGCGGTGGTGTGGTTAGGCCCTGTGGTGGCCAGTCCAGTGCATTGCTGTGGGGGGGGGGGGGGAGATGAGGTGGGTCCTGGCTGATGGCATCATTGCTCCAGTTGGAGGGCCCTGGCGAGATGCTCAGTCTTTGGAGGAGGGGGATAGTGGGGTTGAATCTCAGCGGTGTTTCCGGTGGTCCTGATGGTTACCCCACAAGCCATATGACATCCTCCTCCGAGCCAGGGCCCTCGGGTCCTCTTCTTTCCTCCTCCCCCTGTGCCGGTTCCAGCTGGGCAAGGTGTTGCTCCTCCACTTCCTTCTCCGATGAAGCCAGCACCCCCGCCTCTGACTGTCCACTGGACCCAGACCTCCTTGATGCTGAAAAGAGAGGTATATGTCATCAGTTTGAGGAATAATACATTGTTTTGTGCGCATTCCTAACTATCTGACATCTAGGCTTGAACCAGGATGATTCACTTGATTGCAACCATGATTAGCTTTCATTTGCTAGATTTGATCTAGTCTTGGTTCTTGATCTTGATTGTTCTTGGCTCCTAACGCTATCTTGATTCCAGCTTCGGTCTGTAATTGCATAGGCAGCAGTGGGCACACCCATACATGGAGTCTCTATTGGTTGATTACTATTCTTGTGCACACGAATGACAGTGATTTGTCAACTTCATGGATTTAATGATCCATCCATCTGTACCTTGTTAATTCCATGGAGCTGACATGTCAGTGTCCTCGTTGGTCATCATGTACATGTATAGTGTGTGTGATGTACATGTGGTGGCATCTTGGTGTATGTGATATTCACCTGACATGGAGGCTGGGCCCTGCTGGGCCACCAGGCCTGAAGCTCCAGTAATGGGCACCTGTCTCAGAAGATCCCTGGCGACCCTCTCACAGTCTGGTCCTTGTCCTCCTTAGCCATCATTCTTCTCACCTTGGCCCTGATGTCATTAAACCGTTGCTTGACAGACCTCACATCCCTTGGCGCTGTACCTCCCGCTGTCACCTCAGCTGCTACCTCCTTCCATGCCTGAGCCCTAGGCCGTGGCCTAACTTCACTCTCCCCTGCAAGGATCATGGGGCAGAGAGAAGTTAGGCCACGGCCTAGGGCTCAGGCTACCCCCCTCCCCCTCGGATCAGATCCCTTCCCCTCTTTCCCTCTTCTACGTGTGCCTGCTGCTCGGGCCACCCTGCCACCACCCACCTCCTCCTCTACACTCCCCTGCTCCTCCTCCGCCACCTCCTCCTCCACCTTCTCCTCTGCCATCTGTTACTCCAAGTATTCACTTCTCTCAATATGATTCAAAAGCTAGGGATCTCAAAAACGAAGGAATCTGACTGTTTGGCATCTTTAAATTGAGCAGCATAAAGAAATTTGTATAAAATGTTACAGATATTATTATTTTTAACTCTTTGTTTAAAGCATTTACTGCAGTGCAATATGAAAGAGTACAGTAAATGTAAATGTGACAGTGGCATGTTTTTTTAAAAATAAAAATACTAACTTAAAAAGTACTGTTTGATTAATTTGCATGATATTAGCAAGTCTTCAGAAAATCTAACCCTCTCATTACTCTTTTGTGCTAGCCTGTTCCCCTGATGCAGCATCTGTCTTTCTTCCATGTATTGGTACATATAGTTGAGTGTGTCTTACGTTGTGTTACTGTAGGTTGCTGTATTCATGCAGTTCTGTGTTGCTTGCATGACATACACATCATCTTTGCCTGTGTATACAATGAGCTGTATTTCCCCCAGAATTATTCTGGTTCCTACACTCCTGGTCACAGCAATGTGTTAATGGTTGCAGTTTCTGCTTTCATACTTCTTACAAAAAATGTTGTGTTCTTTGATACCAGTGCATCAGTTACAGTGTATGTTGGCACCAGCATACTCTATATATAGAGTCAAAGCTCAGTTGTTATTCTCCAGTGCTATAGCTTGTTTGATTATGTTATGTTTACCCCTTTTGTACTTTTGTTTGAGATCTTCCTGCCATGTGGTTCTGATTTCCTTGCATCACACTGGTGCTTAGATTCAAATCTGCTAAGCTATACAACTTTGTACTGGGTAGAGCTGTATTGTATCGATGTCATAAGTTATGGAATCAGTAGTCCAATAATGCTGTGCAGTTGGCTATTTTATGTTAGTCCTACCAAGAATAAGCGTGTGTATGAGTTGCGATGTTGTAAAAATTGAGGAAATGTCTGTGGTTTGCTCACACAGTAAGAGAGGGATATACATGCACAGAAGAGGGGAAAATGAGTCTGTGCACACCTTGTTCCCTTGGACCTTCTCCGGCTCGGCACCTGAAAAAAAGAAGCATCACATTAGTCACACATACACAAATAAGCACAACATAAATAAACAATAAACATTCTAAATGTAAAACTTACCTGTCCACGATGTCCCCGCCCTCCTCCTCTTCTGCCCTGGCTGGGCCCTTGAAGAATCCGCGCTCTAAAAAAAACTATAAAAATAGTAACAGAGCTCCACCTTCAAAGAGCTCTCCAACGCTAATGAGGCTTCTAGGCCTTCTTCCGGTAAAAAAAACGGAATGGCGACTTCTGATTGGCTTAAATGGCTGTCAATCAAATTTCAGCCAATCAGAAGGTGCCAAGGTGTGATCCAATCAGAATGGGATACACCCCCTATATCCCATTCTGATTGGCTGATGGACGTGTCAATATTTTTTAAGCTAATCAGAAGGAACTATTGCCTTCAGCCAATCACAATGCTAAAATAGAAAATGAGAAGTCAGTTGCAATGGAAAGTAAGACTAACCCTAAAATATTTTATAAATATATTAATGGGAAGAAGGCCAGGAAGGAATCGATAGGACCATTACAATGTGACACAGGCCATCTGATAATTAGTGACCAGGAAAAGGCAGATGAGCTAAATAGGTTCTTTTCGTCGGTTTACACAAGGGAGGTACCAGTGGTTGGGACACTGCAACATAATGGGGCTACACTACCTTCACTAAATAATTGGTTAACGCAGGAAGAAATACAAAAGAGGTTGGAGAAAATAAATGTTAATAAAGCCCCAGGTCCTGATGGAATACATCCAAGGGTACTGAGGGAGCTGGGTTCTGTAATAGCCAAACCATTATATCTAATCTTTAAAGACTCGCTCACTACAGGGTCTCTACCAGATGACTGGAGAAAAGCAGAGGTGATACCTATATTTAAGAAGGGATCTAGAGCAAATCCGGGGAATTATAGACCAGTGAGCCTCACTTCTGTAGTTGGGAAGCTTTTAGAAGGGTTAATAAGGGACAGAATACAAGAATATGTCTATTTGAACAGGATCATAGATAGCAGTCAACAGGGATTTATGAAGGAAAGGTCGTGTCAGACCAATCTAATTAGTTTTTATGAGGAGGTTAGTAGGAACTTGGATCAGGGCAACTCAGTGGATGTAGTCTTTTTAGATTTTTCAAAGGCATTTGATACAGTGCCACATGGAAGACTAGTGAGCAAACTAAGGGATACAGGAATTGCAGTAAATATCTGCTCATGGATCGAGAGCTGGCTAAAAGACAGGAAGCAAAGGGTTGTTGTAAATGGAACATACTCCGATTGGTCTAATGTGATAAGTGGGGTTCCTCAGGGCTCAGTATTGGGTCCTCTCCTTTTTAACATATTTATTAATGACATTGAAGTAGGACTCGAATGTAGTGTCTCCATTTTTGCTGATGACACTAAGTTGTGCAAGGTAATAAAATCAGATAATGATGTACTTTCCCTACAAAAGGATTTGCATAAATTAGAGAAATGGGCGGCTAAATGGCAGATGAGATTTAATACAAATAAATGTAAGGTTATGCATTTGGGAAGGAACAATAGCCAAGCAATCTATAATCTTAATGGAGCAAATCTAGGGGTATCAGATATTGAAAGGGATTTGGGAGTACTAGTGGACAACCACCTAGGTAACAGCGCTCAAAGCCAAGCAGCGGCTGCAAAGGCAAATAAAATATTAGCATGTATTAGGAAGGGTATAGAAGCCAGGGAAGAAGATATAATTCTGCCACTATACAAATCTCTAGTACGCCCTCATTTGGAATATGGAGTACAATTTTGGGCACCACCTCACAAAAAAGACATTTTAGAGCTGGAAAAAGTACAGAGAAGGGCTACAAAACTGATAAGGGGAATGGAGGGGCTAAGTTATGAAGAAAGACTAGCAAAATTAAACTTATTTTCGCTAGAAAAAAGGCGTCTAAGAGGAGATATGATTACGTTATTTAAATACATCCAGGGTCAATATAAGGCTTTGTCAAGTGAACTTTTTGTAGCAAGAGATTTTCAACTGACAAGAGGACATCCGTTGAGGTTAGAGGAAAAAAGATTTCACCTTAAACAAAGAAAAGGGTTCTTCACAGTTAGGGTGGTTAAACTGTGGAATTCTCTACCGAAGGAGGTGGTGACAGCGAATTCGATAGACAACTTCAAAAAGGGGTTAGATATATTTCTGAATAAAGAGGGCATTCAAGGCTATCCTAGATAACTAGCAAGGAATATTGATACAGGGAGAAATTTGATCGCCAGTTTCTGGGGTCAGGAAGGAATTTTGCTTTTTTTTCCCCTTATGAGACAATTGGCAAAGTTTCAATGGTTTTTTTTTTTTATGTTTGCCTTCCTCTGGATCAATTAACAATAATTAACAATTAACAATAATAATAAATAGTCCAAATTAAAAAGATCAATAGAGATCTAAAAAGGTTGAACTTGATGGACTAACTCTTTATTCATTCTCCAATACTATACTATTAATAATTATTTAATCAATAATTTAATTAATAACTAATCCGCATATTGCAGATCAGAGGAGATCTTAACAGGTTGAACTTGATGGACTGAAAGTCTTTTTTCAACCTTAATTACTATGTAACTATGTAACTATGTAACAATGGGATACACTCCATGGGGTGATTGGCTGAAGGCATCTGCTCTTTCTGATTGACAGTGACAACAGCCAATCAGAAGGCGCTATTCCCTTCAGCCATGAGAATGAGATACACCCTGTGGGGTACATCCCATTGTGATTGGTTCCAAGCATCTGCATCTTCTGATTAGCTGTTGTTACTGTCAATCAGATTACAGCCAATCAGAAGGTGCAGATGCCTTCAGCCAATCACCCCACAAATTCTTCAAGGGCCTAGCTGGGGCAGAAGAGAAGGAGGATGTGGACATCGCGGACAGGTACGTTTTAAATTTTGAATGTTTATTGTTTATTTATGTTGTGTTTATTTGTGTATGTGTGACTAATGTGATGCTTCTTTTTTCCAGGGGCCGAGTCAGAGAAGACAAGAAGATGGACGGGGACATGCTGGAAAATAATTTTTAGTGCTGTATTTAGAATGTTTATTCTATGTAGTGTTTAATTTTGTACTAATTTGATGTTTCATTTTTCCTAGGGATGTGATCTGAAGGGACATCTGCAAAGGTTAGTGGTCTTATTTATTCTATTTTAGGTTAGATTTAGGGTTTAATGTATTATAGATAGGGGGAAATGTATTATAGATAGGGGGTTTTGTTATGTAGATAGGGTAATGTTTAATAGGTAGGGGTAATGATATGTAGATAGGGTTAACGATTAATAGATAGGGGTAATGTGTTATAATAGAGTGTAATATTTTGTAGTCAGGGGATATGTAATGCAGATAGGGGGAAATGTATTATATATATATATATATATATATATATATATATATATATATATATATATGTGTATGTATTTTCTTTGCAAGTGTGTAATTTTATTTTATTTTTTGTAGTGGGGGGTGAAATGTTATTTTTAAATTTTTTGTAGTGGGGATTTTTTAATGTTCTTTTTACATTTTTTGTAGTGGGGGGTTTGTAATGTTATTTTTTATTTTTTGTAACAGCTTTTTTTATTTTGTGTAATTTGTGGGGTAGGGATTTAATAGGGGGTAGGTAGTGTAGGTGTTAATAGATTGGGGTAAAGGAAGGTTAGTTTAGATTTAGTGGTTTATTGGGTGGGATAGTGTACTGTAGTGTTTGTACTTTGTGTCATGTGGATCCTGGAGAACCCTCATGGCACTTATGGTGTTAATATTAGGGTTCTAATTGTCCCATGAGGGTCTTCATAGACCCTTATGGGACTGATTGGGTTAAAGTGTGGCTTACAGGGGTCTGCATGGACCCCCATCAGTGATGGGGTTAGATGGACTCTTATGCGGGTCTGTATGACCCCCATAAATGATAAGGGTTAAATAGCCCCAGTTAGGGTTATTAGGTTCAGTTAGGATTAAATAGGCCCAGTTTGTGTTAGATAGACCCAGTTAGGGTTAAATAGGTACAGTTAGGGTTATTGGATCCAGATAGGGTTAACCAGGTATCGTTAGGGTTAAGGGGTTAATGGGGTATAGTTAGGGTTAGTAGTGTAGTGTTTAGACTTTAGGTCATGAGGGTCCTGGAGGTGTTATTAGCACTAATGGGGTTAATTAGTGTCCCATCGGACTAATAGGGTTATTTAAGGGCTCATGGGGCTCTGTATAGGGGTCATTAGGGGCTAAAAGTACCATAAAGCTCTACTCCCCCCCCCCCCCCCGCCCCTCTACAGCCACCTCACCAGTGGCGCCCAGTATGACAATATCTCTATTCTGGAAGAATTGTATCATAATCTTCCACCTTCTATATATGCACATAACTGGACTTCTAATGCGGCAGCTGCCTAGGGCCACATCTCTGAGAATTAGGCCACATTATATTGTCCCTAAATATAGAACTACAGTTTATTCATAATATTGTGATAGGGGTTGTTTCTGGTCTCTAATTATTTACATACTTAGAACCGTATTTAATTGTGATTCGGCCAATTGAATAAGGCTCTATTTAAGCACATAGCATATTTTTTTACAGACGTTTTTAGTTAGTGAAGACCTGCATAAGAGTCTGGGGGGGCCTTTCCTCTTACCTTCAAACAGCAGCCGTGGCCAGCGGCCACTAGATGGTACAACAATGGCTCGCTGAGACTTTCTTTGATTTGTTCATAGGGTTAGGGGTAGGGGTTAGGGTAGTGCCAGATTATAAGTTTTACATAGTAAAGTAGTGGTGAGCTGTGCAGGCCATTATTTTACTATGTAAAGCTTATCATCTGCTACTATCCTAACCCTATCCTAAACTAATTCTAACCCCTAATACTCGCACTAAGAAGAAATTGAAGAAATTCTCAAATTCTGCAGGTGGCGAGATAACAGGAAAGATCTGGACTGACTATTTTATTACTCTAGGACTTCTTATGGCATTATAATATACTGAGATTGTACTTATTTACACTGGATATTTCCTTTTGGATTATTGTTTGTCTTTACCTCCTCTCTGGCATCTAGTTCATGCTTTTATATTTAAATTTCTCAGAGTGTGGGAATTAATGTGTATCTTTTATGTTTATCACATATATAGTTGTAGTAAAGTTTGTCTATAACACTCGCAAAGTTACGGGCTTACGTATGCAAATCTTTGAGAGGCCCGCAATATAAAGGATGGGAGGCTTGCAATAGGCCTAGAAGGACAGGCAAGGGCCGCAATGGGCTCAGGGAGCCCGTAAGGTTGCAAGCGAATTTGCTATTAAATTTGCGTCATTTTGCGGCCTCTGAACGGCTTCCGAGTTACAGGCTTTAAAAAAAAATGGTGGCAGTTAAACCCGTAAAAATATTTTAAGCCCTTAATTAGCGCAGATGGCCAAAGGTAGAGGGGGGAGGCCCGCAATGAGTGACAAAGGCCATAGTTCTTCAATAATTATATAATTGATTTAATAATTAAAATGTTTAATTATTTCAAATAGTAATAGCAATTTAATTAATCATTACATAGATTATTATGTTAAATATCATTAATTAATGTTGGGGATTGTGGTTTTCTGTAAATATATTAATAGACAAAAGAATCATTATAGGAAATATGCTGCAGATTTTACTAATGTAATAGTCTGTGATTAGACAAATTAACTATTATTTTAAATTAAAAAGAAGAAAATTAACGTAGTGTACTGCTATTTAGACATAACAAATATAATAAATTGGATTGGAACACAGGTTTGATATTATCACACTTACATTTCTATTACAGACTGTTGCAATGTAGAGTGGAGTCAGAAAAAAAAGGAATTACAATTATTTAATCTATTACAAATTCAGGTAAACTAAAGAAAGATATTATTAACATAAAAAAAATGTAAAAATCATAATCCATATGTTCAAAATAAACATTTCACTTTAACATTTACAGATTAGATTGTCTGATAACAAAGAAAACAGCATAGACCGCAAAAAAAGTGGAAAGATCAACAGACGCCGGAGATTCTTAAAAGGTTATGAGAAGATGAGCGTGAGAGAATTTCAAAGAGAAAAAAAATGTGTGTTAAAGTTAAATCGCTGCCTCAGGGAGCTAAGAATAAAAAAAGTGATAAATATGGATGTGAAGAATATGGTAAAGATAGTAATGTTGATATATGTTCTCAGGAAAGTTTATTATTTACATCTATAACAGTAGAGCCTCACAATTGTGGTTTGTTGAATGTTGTTTTGCAGTTTTGTGAGACTTATCATTTTCAGCAGAAAAAACCTCAAGATGGTGAGCTCATTAGTTGTTGTCAGAAAGGAAAGTTAAGACTTCCAGTAAGAGATGACTTCCCAGCATATTTGCTAAGTATAATGAGTGACCCTACATTTCCAAATTATAATAATTTCAAACAAAACATACAGTCTTTTAACAGTGCCATTTCATTTGCTTCTATGGGTGCAACATTAGCTGCTAATGTTCCAGGACATGGCCCTTCCTGTTTTTTAAAGTCCAAGGCCAAATTTACCACCGTACTTCACATTTACACCCAAAAGTGGGAGAGCAAAGAAAATTTGCTCAACTATATGTCCTAGATACAATGGAAGCTGTTGAACAACAAATGAAGCTTTCTGAAAGTAAAGAATGCTTAGTCACTGTTTTTCTAGAGCTTGATAATATTATGGACAAAAACCCATATTCTCAGGCTTTTAAAAAAATGTAGAACAGGAACAAGAGTCATGCTGAACAAAATAATTTGCCTATCCCAAGAGTCAATATGGTTCTTCGAAGAGATCGTCATTGTGATAAACGCCATTATAATTTACCAACATCTAATGAGGTTGCGATGGTGTTTCAAAATGACGATGGGGAACCATAATTTCACCGTGATATTAGAATATATCCAAGAAACCAAGAGCAACCTTTTATTAACATAAGTATCTTAAGTAGCAATTTGGATCCAATGACATAACTTATCTAAAGGGTGAGGCAGGATGGCAACCTAAATGAATACTTCAAAGTTATCCAAATAGTAAAGTTTGTGTCATAAATAATGTTTCAATGCTTGAATATAAAGTTACTCAAACTGCTATTCAAAATGAATTTAATGAATTTGAATTTAAACTGACACAACAATGGATCATTGATACAAATCTTCAAGTTGAAGCAAATAATCTAAATGTTATTAAATATCAATAAAAGACGCTACGTGTTGAACGATAATGTGGACTTATGGATTTTGTAGCTGAAGTTGCTACAAACAGCTGGCTGAGCCATCATTTTGCCATCTTCTTTTCAAGGCTCTCCTTGCAATATGAGAGAAAGATACAATTATGCTATGGCAATCCACAATGGTCAGAGATTGTGGATAATTTGCAAGCTGGACAAAGTGCTTCTGATAGACCAGATTTAGTGGCTAGAGTTTTCAAAATTAAGCTATCAACACGAATATATGACATAACCTTCGGTAATTTATTTGATAAGTGTGTGGCTTATGTTTATACTATAGAATTTCAAAAAAGAGGCCTTCCATATGCACATATTCTTTTAATCTTTCTAGAAAAAGATCAATTGAATTCTGCTGATCGAGTGGATTCAGTTATTATTGCTTAACAGCCATATCCACAAAAAAATGAAATTGTAACACATCGCATGAGGAGATATAAATCTTCAGTCACCATGTATGGAAAATAATAAATGCACTAAAGATTTCCCTAAAGAATTTAGATTAAAAATGTTTGCAAATTGTGATGTATATCCTTTGTATTGAGGAAGAGAAGGTCAAACTGCAATTATTTGTGAAAATATTGTAGATAATCGATATGTTGTTCCATATAATCCATATTTGCTGATGAAGTGCAATGCACACATAAATGTTGAAGCTTGCACTTCGATCAAATCAATTAAATATATGCATAAATATATTTACAAAGGATATGATCCAGCAACTGTAGTTGTGCATAGTGGACATTCATGTCATGTAGATGCTAGGGGCCTCATTCTATTAGCGGCCGCAGCCGTTGTGGGGCCGCAAGGACCGGCCGCAAGCTATTCGGCTATTCTATTCCCCTCTGGCCGGGGATTCCGGCAGGCTTGCGGCCGGTGCCTTGCTATCTCTTGCGGCCGCTCGCGCCGGAGGAAATCCTTTGATCTAAAACGGCCGCAAGGAAATCGGCCGTAAGAAAATCCTATTTGCAATTCAATTGCTCCGGGAACCCTCTCTGCAAGGCTAAAACCGAGCCGTAGCTTACTTGCAGGAAAGAGGTCCCACTAGCACCAATTAAGCACGAAATATAGCCCAAATAAAGCCATCCTGCACTTTGAGAAGACTATAAAGTGATTTTCGGTGTTAGCAAAAATAGCACAAAATTCCCCTATACTCAAATCCGTAAAATATATATTTTTTAATATACGTCAAATATCCATGTAAAAAGTCCATAGGGCTTGGAGCACCTCAGACCCGCCCACGCCGCAGCCGGAAAATAAACCGTTAATTTGAACTCGTGTTTGGGCTGATGTGCAAGCTTGAGAGTGGGTTACTTTTAATCCTCATGTCCCCCAATATGATCCCTAGCATTTACAGAGCTGTACAGTGCAGGCTTGAATTTATTTTTGAGTTTTAAGTTTTCAGAGCTTACGGCCAGTAGCAAGATTTACGGCCGGCCATAAGAGGAGATCCTTGCGGGGCCGTTTAATTGAATTGCAAGGTAACGGGACCCCCGCAAGGAATCGCAGCCTTACGGCCGGTTTACGACTGATAATAGAATGAGGCCCTTGGTATGTAAGTGCTCCAGAAGCAATATGGCGCCTTCTGAAATTTTAAATGCATTATCAGTCACATGCAGTTTATCAATTAGCTGTTCATTTGCCACAAAGACACTTAGTTTATTTTAATGTTGGTGATGAAAGAAATGCTCTATGAAAATAGAGAAACAACACTTACTGCTTGGTTTACATTAAATTGTAACAACAGTGAGGAAAGGGAATTCTTATACATTGAGACTCCATATCATTATGTTTTCATTAATGGGTCATGGCAAAAAACAAAAATGAGTGGTAATAAAATGATTCCCAGTATTTATACTGTTAGTCCTGGAGACATCAAACGTTTTTGTTTACGTTTACTCCTTTTTAAATGTTACTGGTGCACAAAGTTTTGAACATGTGATAGCTATGAATGACACAGTTTATGATACCTTTCAATTAGCTGCGCAACAAAGAAACTTCCTTGCAGATGATACTGAATGGGAGAGATGTCTAGAAGAAGCATCAAATGCCTAGGCAGATGAGGGAGCAGTTCTCATTCATTTTCCTATTTTGTAATGTACCTAATGCATTATTTTTGTGGCACAAATTTAAAATAAATATGTGTGAAGACATTTTGAAACATTATAGTAAGTCCATTGCAGAATTGAAAGGATTAATAAAAATTCAAGAGGTCTTTCTTTGTCATGGTTTAGGTTGTGCAACTTTTAATCTGCCAGATCCAGAAATTATAGAGGAAATGAACTATGAACAACAAAAACACAAGAAAAAAATGGTGCTTTACATTGCAATTGGAAGCATTTAAAACCATACAATAAGCAATAGATAACAAAATGGTCAAGGAGCATTATTTTTATCTAGATGGACACTATGGATCGAGCAAAACTTATTTGTATAATTTATTGATGAATCTAAAAAAAGGTCAAGGGGAAATTGTACTTTCATTTGCAACTACTGAAATTGCTGCACTTTTGTTGGAAGGTGGTAGAACTGTACATAGTGGATTTAAACTTCCATTTCCCATTTGGATACATCAGTCTTGATATTAAAATGACATAATTGCAAGCTAAAAATCTAAGAAAAAGTTATTAATTATAATTGATGAGGCAACAATGATGTCTTGCCATGCTTTTCAATGTATAGATCATTTGTTACATGAAGTAATGGCTAATGATTTGCCTTTTGGGGGAAAGGTTATGTTGTTAGGTGGGGATTTTAGGCAAACATTACCTGTTGTTGTCCATGGATATCAAACGGACAGTGTTGAAACATGTCTAAAGTCAAGTCCACTATGGAAAGAATTTACACATCTTAAATTAGAGAAACATATGCGATCAGAAGGCCAAAATCAATTCAAAGCTTGGTTAATTAAAATTGGTGAAGGCAAAAAAGAGGTAATAACAAATTTACCACAGGATACTGTTGAAATTCCATCTTCAATGATTTGTAAGGATTCCATAATATCAGCTGTATTCCAAAATGGAATCATTAGCAATGATTACTCAGAGCTTACACAAAAAGTAATATTAACATCGGAAAAAAAAAGATGCATTGCTTCTGAATAATGACATTTTGGAATTAATAGATGGAACAAAAAAAATTATAACAGTGCAGATTGCGTACTGACAAACAGAGTGAGACAAACTTTTCAACTGAATTTATAAATTCATTAACACCATCTGGAATGTCACCACATATTTTGCAGCTAAAAAAAGTGGCAATCATTATGTTACTGTGAAAAATGAACCCCCAAAAAAAGGACTTTGTAAGGGGACCAGATTAATTGTTTAGGATTTAAAAGATAATTTCATACATGCTTAAATGCTGAATGGTACCCATAAAGGTGAAAGAGTTGTTATGCTCTTCTCTCAGTCTCTCTCTCTCTCTCTCTCTCTGGATCTACAATCAAACACACTGTCTGAAGCTGTGCTGGAGTCTCTCCACTATCTGTGGGCCTCAGTCTCTTCTCTCACTCTCTCTCTCTCTCTGGATCTACAATCAAACACACTGTCTGAAGCTGTGCTGGAGTCTCTCCACTATCTGTGGGCCTCAGTCTCTTCTCTCACTCTCTCTCTCTCTCTGGATCTACAATCAAACACACAGTCTGAAGCTGTGCTGGAGTCTCTCCACTATCTGTGGGCCTCAGTCTCTTCTCTCACTCTCTCTCTCTCTGGATCTACAATCAAACACACTGTCTGAAGCTGTGCTGGAGGTATCTAAAGACACTTTGGAGCCATTTCAACTTGTACTATATGTAATATTATCAATATTTGTATGAATGTTTCTGTGATATAATATTTGATGAGATAGAAACTTTTACTAAGCAAATCCATACCTTTGCATTTGTCTGAAACCCCCCTTACCTTACCTGCTCCCCCACCCCCAAAGCCTGGTTTTATTGCTTCTTATCTCGGAAATAACATTTGTCCATCCTTCTCATATTCTGTTGCAGTCTCTCCACTATCTGTGGGCCTCAGTCTCTTCTCTCACTCTCTCTGGATCTACAATCACTTCCCTCCCCCACCCGCCCCTTGTTTCTCTTGATTTATTGAGTCACTCAAATTTCCTACAGCTAATCAATTAGCAACATCTGCTAACTATACCTAATTAATCTTTTACACAATGTTTCCTCATGCCTTTTCCTTCCTCATTACATCCTGTTTTTTCCTCAAGCTTCTCTTCTCAACTTTGCCACATCATGTCTCCAACCTAACCATCTCACCTTACATGCTTTCCTCTACTCTTTTATGCTCCCATGAGCTACTCTTATTCCTCCATCCACCATCTCCTCCCCCTTCTAAAGTTCATAAGCAGAAACACTTCTGCAAATCCAAATCCCACTTCCTCTCCCTCTCTCTCTTTCTTCTGCTGGCTTCTTGGGACATACCTTCTAACACAGGCCCCTCACCTCCCACTCGCAGATTATACTATCTGACCACTAGGGCAGATAACATATTACATACTAGGATCACTTACCAAATTACTTTCTCAGTTGCTTTCCTTTTCCTTCTAACTTTGCATACCCTCCTACCTAATGAAACTTCACTTTCTTCCTGACCCTTGCTATTTGTTATCTGCCTCTTCCATCCCCTTTAGATTGTAAGTAGAGAGTTTTCAATCTTGTAGAGTGCTTTGGGAAAAAGCACTTTCTACAAAGATTCTAAGCTCAAAACAGGGCCCTCCACTTTTTGCAGTTTGTTAAAATGTATATTTTTCCTTGTTCATTTCCTCTGTATAGCGCTACGGAATATGTTGGCGCGTTACAAATAAAAGTAATAATAATAATAATAATAATAATTTCAAGGATAGATTTGGCTCCAAACAAAGGAGTTCGCCGTTTGTAAGTCAAAGAAGATAATTCACAATTATTATTGCTTTTGCTATGACAATAAATAAATCACAAGGTCAAACTTTTAATTCTGATGGTCTGATTTTGGAGGAACCAGTATTTGCACATGGTCAACTATATGTGGCATTTTCGAGATGTGAAAGTTTTTCAGAAATTAAAGTGTTTGTGAAACAAACAAAAAGTCAAGGTGAGCTATTAGGTGATGAGAGAGTATTTACAAAAAATATTGTATATAATGGCGTTTTGTAAGTTTACAAAAATATGTAATAAAATGTTCTGTATATTTAGATGTGGAATGTACAAAATAAGTGAATATGTATATATTGTACATGTGTTATTATATTTGTGATTTCATGACCTTTATTTTTGTGTAAATTATAATTTATTGGTTTTGCATATAAAAAAATGTATTCTTATTGTATAAAAGAAAAATTGTAACATGACGTAAAAATATTGGTTGTAAAAAAAAAATTAATAAATTTGATTCATGTTTATTTTACTTTGTTTACTTTAAATATCAAAATATTATTTATTTGACTTTACTTAAATATAAATGTTCTTAATTGAAATGTTTTTTGTCAGTTGGTAAGTGGACAGAAAGGATAAGAATCATGCGTGTTTTTAATCTTAGTGACTCAAATTACAATGCCTTGCAAATGTATCAACTGCACATGGCATTTTTTGTGTTTTCTTGCCTCACAACCTGGAATTAACATGGGTTGTTTGAGGATTTGCATCATTTAATTTACAGAACATGGCCACAACTTTTTATTGTGAAGCAAACAACAAAAAGGACAAAATAACAGAAAAAGTCAATGTGCATAATAATTCACCGCCCTAAAGTTAATACTTTGTAGAGCCACCTTTTGCGGCAATCACAGCTCCAAGTCGCTTTGGATAAGATTTTTGCCGATTCCTCCTTGCAAAACTGCACCAGCTCCTTCAAGTTGGATAGTTTGCGCTTGTGAACAGCAGTCTTCAAGTCTGGCCACAGATTTTCTATTGAATTGAGGTCTGGGCTTTGACTAGGCCATTCCAACACATTTACATGTTTCCCATTAAACCACTCAAGTGTTGCTTTAGCAGTGTGTTTGGGTGTGTTAGCCTCAAATCACGCACAGAGTGGTACAGGTTTTGCTCAAGAATATCCCTGTATTTAGCACCATCCATCTTTCCCTCAACACTGACCAGTTTCCCAGTCCTGGGTGCTGCAAAAACATCCCACAACATGATGCTGCCACCACCGTGTTTCACTGTGGGGATGGTGTTCTTTGGGTGATGTGATGTGTTGGGTTTGCGCCAGACCTTGAGTTTCCTTTGATGGCAGAAAAGTTAAATTTTAGTCTTGTCAGACCAGAGCACCTTGCTCCATACATTTTAGGAGTCTCCCACATGCCTTTTCGCAAACTCAAAATGTGCCATTTTAGTTTTTTGCTGAAAGTAATAGCTTTCTTCTAGCCACTCTGCCATAAAGCCCAACTCTATGGAGCGTACGGCTTATTGTCGTTCTATGTCCAGATACTCCAGTCTCTGCTGTGGAACTCTGCAGCTCCTCCAGGGTTACCTTAGGTCTCTGTGCTGCCTCTCTGATTAATGCCCTCCTTGCATGGTTCGTGAGTTTTGGTGGGCGGCCGTCTCTTGGCAGGTTTGCTGTTGTGCAATAAAATTGTATGGCAGGTAATGCTGTTTGCCACAGACATAATTTTTGTTGATGGTTTGAGATCCTTTGGCGCTCATTGCAAGTCTGTTGGTTGTTGTATTTTGTTTTCTGATAGGCACTTTTGCTGTTATTGTTTGGTCAGCGCTGATCTGCTTTTTGCACTTATTACAAGGCTTTGTGTGCTATGAGCAGTATTGGGGCTCGTTGTGAGGTGAATGGCTTTTGTGTTTATTGCGAGAGTGTTTAGATTTTTTTTGTTTTTGTGTATATGTATTTTTGTATGCTAATGAGACCAGACTGATATACTACAGGATATTTCTCCCTGTGAAGGGCACAAGTGAGCTAAAAGAGGTTGCTCTCAGAGGTTGCATTTTATTGCGGCTATCTGTCCAAGCCATGACATTTTCAATTTATTCCAGTTTATCATTGTGGAGTTTATGTCTTTAATTAGTTTATTGAAATTGTTTTTAACAAGAAAGCTCAAATTTGCCGAAATGTTTTATCCCTACATGAGTCATTGAATTTGCTTTCCAATCGTAGGAAAATTCTTCAATCAGATTGGATCTTTCTATCCCTTGAATGTTCATGGTGAAGACTTCCGATTTCAATACATTTAATTTGTAGTAGGACATTTTAATATAAAAGTTTATAGTTTCATGTAGTTCCATCAATGATGTTTTTGAGTTTGTTATAGTTATAACTAAATCATCTGCAAAAGCAGTCATTTTGTTAGATGTTGAACCAATTGTTATGCCCTCTATACGCTTGTTCTTTCTAATGCTTTCTAATAAAGGTTGTATGATTTACGCAAATTTTAGAGGGGAGAAGGGTAAACACTGTCAAGTTCCATTTATGATTGCAACATTTTCTGACTTAAAGTCCATTCCCCTGACATATGCGTTAGCGTTGGTACATAGAGCTTTAACTGCTAATGACCCATAAGTTCCAAATCCAAATTTACTCAGCACCCTATCTATAAAAGGGTTGCTCTCAGAGTGGATTATCATGTCCATAGTACTAACCTATTAAGGTTGGTTCGTTCTCTGATGAGCACCTCTGACTTAATTATTTTGTTTATGCAAATTACCCTTGGGGTTTAGTCTCCCTAAGGGTGATAGGGGACTCCAGACGTGGACCCCTTGCTCACTGTGCCTTAGGGAGTTCAGCTGCACCTCACTGACGAAGCCCAAGAAGGCTGAAATGCATCATGGGTTTGCTGTTTCTCCTGTTCAGGGTAGAATTGCCTGGTATTTCGGGGCTAGGTCACTCTTTTGAGTGAGACCAGACTGATATATTAAAGGATATTTCTCCCTGTGAAGGGCACAAGTGAGCTAAAAGAGGTTGCTCTCAGAGTGGATTATCATGTCCATAGTACTAACCTATTAAGGTTGGTTCGTTCTCTGATGAGCACCTCTGACTTAATTATTTTAATCTTTTACATTTGACATAAGAGATGATATCTATTAGTTTATGGGTATTATCAGTTGCTTGTCTTCCTTTTATAAAACCAGTTTGGTCTGGATTAATTAGTTCTTTAAGAATAGTATTAAGTCTATCAGCTAGTATACCTGAGTACATTTTCATTGTGTATTTAATAGGGATATAGGACGGTAACTTTGACACTTAGTGAGATCTTTATGTTTTTTTGGTATATTTATAATTGCAGCCTCAAGGTTGTATTTCGTAAGCTGCATTTTTCAGATGTTTAGTTAAGCTAAATGAGAATGTCCAATAATAAATATTTGGGAAGCCATCGGGGCCTGGTGATTTCCCCATCTTTAGAGAGGATATACAGTAAACTCCTCCTTATGCGGCACCAGCAGGGATCGCCTATTGCTGGATAAGTGTACTTTCCGGTTGCTTGAGAGTCACTATTAAAATAGCCCTTATTTGCTCTATAGCCCACACAAAACCATACACAATGTGTTTTTAATTTATTTTGAGATTGAAATACACTAATTAAGAGCAAATTACAACAAATAAAGACTTCACTTCCTCACAGTTTTATTGCACTGTAAAAAGTTGCTTTTGGAAATGCAGTGTACAGTACATACTGTATTAAATAGCAGTTTTTAAACTACTGAACATAACTACAGTAACATACATTTTTTTTCACTTCTGTTAACTTCAATTAACTAAAAAAGAGAGTTTACTACGTAGACATAACATCAGGATCATCATGATCTCCAGCAGCTTCATCTCCTGCTAGGGCTCCTTCAGGAGCAGAAAACCAGTCATCATCAGGATCTGCTGATAATTTAGCTGGAACACGATCAGGAGTAGTGGACGTGATTATTGTTAGATCTTCATCTGTAGATGATGTTGTACTGGTAGACTCGGGTGCCGTTTTCTGTACAAATTAACTAATATCACCTTGCACAAGAGGCTTTACGCCTCTCCTGCAAAGTCAGGTTTTGCATGATGTGCAGCTGCATAAGATTCTGCAAAGTGAAGAAGGGTTGATGTTCGGCAAAAGCTATAACGCTTTCAAATGCTGCAGTAGCTCACTGCCAGGATACTTTGTCCACCTCACACCCGTCGTCATCAATCTATTCCTCCTCTGCAACATTCTTTTTTCCACGATTCATAAAACCTTCTATGATTTCTTCTGTGTTTAGTGTATGAGTGACTTGAATAGCTTCACCTACAGCTTCATCCACAGTAAATGTTGAGTTCATATCGAGACAAATTCCTTTTCTTGTTAGCAGAGTCAACTAACTTACATATTTCATCATAAACTCTGCTATTGACAGCTGAACTATTGATTTGAACCTCCTCTAAGTCGAGGAGAACAACTTTCTCCTACATTTCTGTAATGTTTCACTTGCCACATAATCCCAAGCACACCTTGGGACCATTTTTGCCATTTTTGTGGTCAATTGCTTGAGAGTTCCGATTAGTTGAGTACCGGATAATCGAGAGTTTACTGTACTTGATTTAAGATTATTTTTTAGTTATTTCTGTTGTCAAGTCATTGAGTTGTTGATCTGATATTTTGGGCAATGAAATCTAATCTAATCCTCTAGTCTGTATAACAATTTATAATACTTAACAATACTTAACAATGTCTTTTGGATTGCTTACTTGTCTTCCTTTATAATGCTGTATTTTTTCTATTCTCACATTTTTATAATTGCCTTTAAGTTGATTGACTAATGTTTTCCTGGTTTATTTCCTAAGTGGTAATTTTTTTGTTGGTGTAACCAAATCTGGTTGTCCACTTGTAATTGTTGGATTTTTCTTATTTGTGCCTGAGTTTCAGCAATTTCAGGTGTCAACTTGGTTGGCGGTAAGTTTTTGTTTAAATTTTTAAGATCTATAAGTTTTATATATGATTGTCTTTTTGTCTGGCCTCTTTGCTTAGATCTGTTTATTGACCAAGCGTGTAAGATACCTCTTATATACGCTTTAGGCTTATTCCATAGTAGAATTCTTGACTCTACCGAATTTCTATTAGCTTCAAAAAACTTCTCAATCTCTGATATCATTTTCGATTTATGATCTTTATGTATATTAAAAATTACATGTTTTCAGTTTAATATGAAGATATTGCTCATTATTTGTTTAAAGATAAAAATATACAAATTGGATGTAATAAAAAATATTTTATTTTTATTGGTTTACTGAACACAATGTGTAACACTATATCATGCAGCCATTTTTGACGGGCAAGTCGCTAGTTTCTAAATAAAATGTGTTTGATTTAATATTTCATCAGTTACTACTTTCTTAGTTAATTCCTTACAGATTAAGAATTGATTGATATTGTTAGTATACTTACTTGTATTTTCTTTTTTGTCTAATTCTTACGGATTAAGAATTTATGTCTATTGTCAGTAAACTTGCCTTTTAAGAACCAATGCTGCGACTTCCTTTATTATACTGAAAGTTGGCTGTTCAAGTAAAATCATACATATGATATATTCAGATGGAGAGGATAATCCAGGTTGGTACAGGTGGGCTTTCTCTTTGGTAATTGTGCCACATATTTGCATGTGTTTTACTTATAGCTCCTGTCAGCTCTAACCAGGCACTGAGAGCATTTTATTTGGGTGGTGAGAAGGTGTGTGTTAAGTGGTCCTGGAGCACTCTCTGTACACTGACATGCAGGAGGTATTGTGTAATTGTACTGCCTCTCATTCACTCACTGCCACAGAGCTCCAGCCAAGATCTCCTCCTTTCTCAGGTCCTGAAAGGGCCATAAACCACTCACTGACTTACTAGCTTCCATCAAAAACACAGCATGCTCCTACTCCTGCTCCCCTTTCTTATGGCTACCCAGAATGGATTCAAACTTACCATATGTTTAGTAAGATGAACTATGAATTATTTTGTGAATTGAATAAGCAAGTTGAAATATTTCTGTACCATGTTCTCCCATTTCTGCCTCATTATTTCCTCTTCCCTCAGACAGAATCTACTTCTGAAGACTTCTGAACATGTGTTCTTTGAATAAATACCTGTACTAAACTTTATTACACTACCTC
This sequence comes from Discoglossus pictus, assembly GCA_027410445.1. Taxonomy (NCBI): domain Eukaryota; kingdom Metazoa; phylum Chordata; class Amphibia; order Anura; family Alytidae; genus Discoglossus; species Discoglossus pictus. Next base: position 138,959,859 of record CM050167.1, on the reverse strand, counting down.
CTTAAATAAATAAAAATGTTTTTTAAGAAAAAAAGAGATAATTTTAAGCAACTGATAAATCTTGGTAAAAATAAACCAACAACATGCTAGTCGTTATTTAATGTAGCCACCATAGCCACCACTGTGAGATAATGACATTAAAATGTTAAGTAATACAAAATAATTTATTAAACAATGTGATGAACAGTTGGTGAGTGTAATTAAGCAATATATATCTGAGGAATAAATAATATCTATATATATATAGGAACAGAGAAAGTATAGAACACACATTTACTTCCTAAATACATAAATAGTCTCATATTTTGTTAATATTTATGTCCCAAAGTACCAAATGAATACACTAAGCAGCCTGATCTATGTCAGATTGGTTATGTGTGTAACTTAGTACACAGACCTATCAGTAAGCACCAGGGACCTCATTACTTTGTCAAAATCGCAATTACTGAAGCCCATAATGTAGCCCGCAAAAGTTACTGGTATTAAATTGGCCTATTCTAGCTACCCACAATCGATTTGCAGGTTACAGGCTAAAAATTCCTGCGGTTGTCCAAATTGTATCTCCGACCCATCTAAGCCTTTGATCTTTCAAGCCCACAAATGTTACAATCCCTAAAATTGCATACATATCCCCTAGGACGTAATTGCAGTCAAACACGCAAATGTCAATATCAAGTACCAGGGGAGCATACACCATGCTAATCTACTCCATCAGTAAGGGCCGGAAATACACACATGGAGCAACAGCCAACTCGCCTCCACAAGGGACAGTCTCTGCTATGCCCATCCTGGAAAGTCCCACGCCATGTGCCATCAACTCACCTGATTTTCATATGCAAACATTACTAACCATTAGCTAGTTCTCAGGATACCTCACTGGCCATGACCATTAATAACGATGTGCCATCTCACAATAAATGCTTAGCAGTGACCACTGTCAATGGTCCAGATGTACTATCACCTTATCCATCTGATATTGTTTATCAACATTGATATCGCATCCATCCGCTATACAGCTGTTAGCACATGTTTAAGAATACTCATGATATCAGCAATACTGGAAAAATACCCATTAATAAGGAGAGGACACCAAGGTCAGCAGCCAGTTTCACTGTTACTTACATCAGACAAAAGGATGTGTTCTCATACTGATATTGTAGAGAGGATCACATGTTTAATGCTGGCTTTCATTAACATTTGCAAGTCCACCGCCATAGCTGTATTAGTCTATATTTAAGCTAACACCAATCATGTCTTAGATATCTGTATGTATAATAGCTTTAATATTGCGGAAGCTACATGTTAAGGGGGGTGTAATTGAAGGAATGTTTACCTGAGAGGCACTGGGAATATCTTAAAATTACTTACTTTCTTTGACAATATTCACAGATGCAGAAGTTGCCTTCATGAACCTAAATTGTGACAAAAAAAAAAAAAGCAATAACCTGCAAAATAAGGCCTTAAAAAAAGATAGAGACTGCAGCGTCCCTTCTCAACAGAATTCCTCAGTGACCATCAATTGGTGAAATGACAGAACTACACAGAGAAGAGGATCATGGACCATGAGGTAGCCATCTACCTACAAAAAATCACCAACACATAGGCCATGACCCTATACTCTGTCGCCTGGCTAGATTACGTTAACATTTGGACCAAAAGATTGTCACTGAGGAGTGCTGTTGGGAAGGCACAAAAATATGTGCCGTACCTACATCCTCCACCTTGAATCAGGGTGCCAATCCTCCCTGGTGGTGGGGGGTCAGGTGTAGGCTTCCCCCCACGAGGCAGCGGCAACTGCAGTGGCAGTGGTGGTGGCAGAGGCATGGGGGAGGAGAGGAGCAGCTGGGCTGTGGGTGCGCCAGGGAGGCCACTGAGGTGGACAAAGTGGGACCGCCCCCATCCTGTGCAGCCTGGCATGGTAGGATTCAGTCATTAGGTGGTGTCTCCTCTCCTCCTTATTTCGCCTGGCCAGGCGTGATTGGCGGTGATCTCCCACTGAGAAGCCTGGCTTGGTGGACCCAGGGATTGAGGTCCCTGCTGGGGGGCTATTTCTGGGTGAGGAGGTGGTGATGGCGACAAAGTGGGGAGAGGCTTTGGCCTGGCTGGAGCCTGGCTCCATAAGGGTGGTGGTGGGGGTGCGAACCTGGCTGGGGGGAACAGGAGGTGGTAGCAAGTCACAGATCAAATGCCACCGCTGTGATGGATGGTCCTGCAAGCAACTCCACTGCCCAGATAAAGTCATCCTATTCCTCGTAACCAGGGCCCACAGCACCTCTTGGTTCCTGCTGGATGGGGCTGGGTCCCTGATGTCCTGCTCCAATGGAGCTGATGCCACCTGGCTCACCACTGATCCCAGACCTGGAAGCTGAAAAAGAGAAAAGAAAGGTATATGTGTTAATTATGTTGAATAATACATTGGCTTGTGTTGATTCCTAGCTATCTAACATCTAGGCTTGAACCTGGATGATTCACTTAATTGCAACTCTGGGTAGCTATCATTTGCTAGATGTGATCTATTCTTTGTTTCTTGATTGTTCTTGGCTCCTAACGCTATATTGATTACGGCTGCAGTCTGTAACTTCATAGGCTGCAGTGAGCACGCACATACATGGACTCTCTATTGGCTGATTACTCGTGTTGTGCCCACAAATAACAGACATTTTTCAGCTTCATGGATTTAAAGATGCATCACTGATCCATCTATCCCTTGTTAATTTCACTTATCTGACATGTCAGTGTCCTTGACGGTCATCATGTACATGTATAGTGTGTGATGTACATGTGGTGGCATGTTGGTGTATGTGACATTCACCTGACATGGAGGCCGTGTCCTGCTGGGCCACCAGGCCTGAAGCTCCAGTGGCGGGCACCTACCTCAGTAATTCCTTGAGCACCCTCTCCCACTCATTGTATCTCACAGTCACTTGGGGTCCACCACTTGGTGCTGCGGCTTCACTAGCTTCCTTCGCCATCATCCTCCTCACCTTGGCCCTGATGTCATCAAAACAATGCTTGACTGATCACACATCCCTTTCTGCTGTGTACACTGCTGTGTCTGCGGCAGCTACCTCCATCCATGCCTGGGCTCTAATCCTGGGCCTAACTTCCCTCACCCTGCAAGGATAGAGGGACACTCACATATGGTATGGAGGAGTACCATCTCCTTGTGACTGTAGTTTGGGGCAACTTGCCTATCTCCAGCCACTTGCCCTTCCGACTGTGGACCGGGATTCTGCTCTCCCTCTTTTGACCCTGAGCCCTGTACCTCCACCGCACTACCACCCCCCACCCCCCCCCCCTAGGATCAAGCCCTTATCCCTCTGACCCTGAAGTCAATGTGCCTATGACTATGGGCACCTGGCCACCCCCTCCTCCCCTGCTGATTTTGAACGTCTGTCCACTGACAAAGAAGTGATTAGTCTATAATTTTAATGGTAGGTGTAGACAGAATAACAAAAAAAAACAAGAAAAATGCATGTCAAAAAAGTTATAAATTGATTTGCAGGTGAATGAGGGAAATAAGTATTTGATCCCTTCAACTTAGTACGTGGTGGCAAAACCCTTTTTGGCAATCACAGAGGTCAGATGTTTCCTGTAGTTGGCCACTAGGTTTGCACACATCTCAGGAGGGATTTTGTCCCACTCCTCTTTGTAGATACTGTCCAAGTAATTAAGGTTTGGCAACTCGAACCTTCAGCTCCCTCCCCAGTTTTTCTATGGAATTAAGGTCTGAAGACTGGCTAGGCCACTCCGGGACCTTAATGTGCTTCTTCTTAAGCCACTCCTTTGTTCCCTTGGCTGTGTGTTTTGGGTCATTGTCATGCTGGAATACCCATCCACGACCCATTTTCAATGCCCTGGCTGAGGGAAGGGGGTTCTCACCCAAGATTTGACGGTACATGGCCCAGCCAATCGTCCCTTTGATGCGGTGCAGTTGTCCTGTCCTCTTAGCATAAAAGTATAAAAGTATAATGTTTCCCATGTTTGATGGAGGGAATGGTGTTCTTGGGGTCATAGACAGCATTCCTCCTCCTCCAACACGACAAGTTGAGTTGATGCCCAAGAGCTCGATTTTGGTCTCATCTGAGCACAACATTCTCAACCAGTTCTCCTCTGAATCAGACGGGCCTGTACAAGTACTTTCTTGAGCAGGGGGACCTTGCGGGCGCTGCAGGATTTCAGTCCTTCACGGTGTGTTATCAATTGTTTTCTTGGTGACTATGGT
>CM050167.1:138948134-138950634 GCA_027410445.1 Discoglossus pictus | reverse complement strand
AGGGATAGATACTCAGCTATAAATCACAGAGTTGAACCACTATGGAGGAAAGCTGCGAAGGATGTGCCTATATTGGAATGAAAAGGGGGCATGATATATAATTGTGAGATGGGAAAATGGGAATAAGGGTGTATAGAGGCCCAAATGGGGCTAGAGAGCTCTATGAAAAATGAAAAATGGCAAAGTGATATTGCAGGTAGCAACATATGAATATAGTTCCACACGGGAACATGTGAACAATAGCAATAATATAAAGGGGAGGGGAGGAGTGTGTCACAAGTGTTGTGAATATGTGATCTAAATGATGACAGATATATAAAAGGTCCTAAGAAATCTAGACCATACAGAGATCCTATGAATCAAAAAGAAAGGGGTGCTGGCATCATGATGCCATGTGTGTATGTGGGGAAGGGTGAAGGATACGCAACAGAAGTGGGTGAATCCAGTATGTTGAACATGCAAGACATATATTGGATAATATATTCTTTTAATTTACGGGACTGTGGCTTATTGGCTATGTGGGGTCATGTGTTGCAGTTAAAAACGGAAGTGGCGGGGGGCTGGAGAGAAACTTAGAAAGAAGAAGTGTTAATTAAAAGGGATAAGTGAAATGGGAAGTAATACTGGTTTGACTTGTAACCAAGAGTGATAAAAGAATTTGTGAAGTGATAAGACTTAATCAAAAATTGGTCAATAATTTAAATATATTCTAAAATAAAAGAAATTAATTAAATATATGGAGTGTAAGAGAAGCCTTCATTTAAGCCATCCGGGTTCAGTGCTTTGAGTAAATAGATCCATTTTGTTTCTCGTTGTAACAATTTCATTCTATTGTCACCACCTCTTGGTGAAGAAGTGATTCGGTCAATGATATGGAAATGTATTCCATCTGGATTGTTCAAATGATATAGTCGTATGTGACGAGCGATTGGGGTGTCCAAGTTATTTTTAATGGATAGTATATGTTCCAAAATTCTTCGACGAAACTGGCGTTCTGTTTTGCCTACGTAGATTAAATTGCAGGGGCAGACCATAATATATACCACAAAGGTGGAGAGACAGTTAAAGAACTCTTTTAGAGGGTATTTTTGATTTGTTTTTGGATGCGTAAATTCCCGTTCTGGTGTAATAAAGGGACAGGCCTTGCAGCGGCCGCATCTAAATAGTCCTTTTGTTGGAAGCCAGTTCTTTTTTGGTCGGTGATTTTCATCAATGAAGTGACTGCTAGTCAGCATATTGCCAATATTTTGTCCTCTCCTGTATGTTATTGAGACGTGTGTAGTTAGATGCCTTTGTAGTATAGGGTCTTCAATTAGAAAATGCCAGTATTTTTCGAGTATTGATTTGATTTCTTTATTGTTACTCCCGAACGTCATGATGCAACGAATTATATCTGGGTCTGTGTGCTCTCTTGGTTTATAGAGAAGATCAGATCTTTGGCTGAGGAGAGCCCTTTGATAGGCTTTTTTGAGAGTTTTATTTGGAGAACCTTGTTGTCTAAGACGTTGGCGAAGATCTTGTGCTTGGAGTTTGAAAGTCTCAATATCGCTACAATTACGTCTTATTCTTAAATATTGTCCGGTTGGGATCCCACATTTTAATGGTGTAGGGTGCTGGCTTTGCCAGTTCAATAATGCATTGGTAGAGGTGGGTTTTCTATGGACTTTTGTATGGATGTTTCCGGTGATATCTTTATATATTTCTAGGTCCAAGAAATTTACATTGCTTTGATTTATTTCGTAGGTGAATTTGAGATTAAGCTGATTATTGTTTAGATGTTCCACAAAGTTCTCAAATTCAATGATTGTACCAGACCATATGATTAGTACATCGTCGATGTATCTAAACCATTCAAGTACATTATTGGTAAATTTTTCATTTTCCTCAGTGAAGACTACGTTGTGTTCCCAAGAGCCAAGGTAAAGATTGGCATAGCTAGGGGCACATGCCGACCCCATCGCTGGGCCACGTTTTTGTATATAAATTTTTCTATCGAATAGAAAGAAATTTTTTGTAAGGATAAATTCCAAGATTGTTATAATGAAATTGTTCCATTTCTGTTGTTCTTTGCCTCTAGTATCCAGAAAGGATTTGACTGCTGCTAGACCCAACTTGTGAGGGATACTGCTGTACAATTGTTCTACGTCTATGCTGGCTAGCATAGACGAAGGGGCAACATTTAATTCGTTAAGATGCCGGAGTAGATCGTTTGTGTCTTTTAGATATGATGGTAAAGTGGTTACGATCTCTTTAAGATCTGAGTCCACAAGCTTACTCACGGCTTCAGTTAGATTATTATTGCCTGATATGATGGGTCTGCCCGAGATTGGCTTTTTCTTTTTGTGGATCTTGGGGAGGGCATAGAAGGTGGCGATGGTTGATCGTTCTGGACATAAATATCTAAGATTTTTTTCAGTGATTAACCCATCCTTAACTGCCTGAGTTAGGATTGTTTTTAGTTCTTTGTAGAACATTATACAAGGATTTTTTTCCAGGATGT
>CM050167.1:138233134-138255634 GCA_027410445.1 Discoglossus pictus | reverse complement strand
TCTGATCTCTCTCTCTCTCTCTCTCTGAACTCTGTCTATCTGATCTCTCTTAGCTCACTCTCTAGACTGTCTAAGTCTGTTCTGTCACTTTGCTCACTCTCAGCTGTCTGTATGTGATCTCTCTGCTCTTTATACACCGACTGTCTCCATCTCTTTCTTAACCCATCTGTCTCTCTGAATCCTTTCTCTCTCTCTAAACTGTCTATATCTGATCCCACTTAACTCTCTCTCTAACTGTCTATATATGATGTCTCTATTAAGTCACTTTATAAAAGGTCTGCATCTGATTTCTTAACTCACTCCCTGAACTGTCTATATCTGATGTCTCACTTAACTCACTCTCTCAACTGTCTATATCTGATGTCTCACTTAACTCACTCTCTCAACTGTCTATATCTGATGTCTCACTTAACTCACTCTCTAAACTGACTATATCTGATCTCTCTTTTATCTCACTCTAAACTGCATATAACTGATGTCTCACTTAACTCACTCTCTAAACTGTCTATATCTGATGTCTCACTTGACTCACTCTCTGAATTGTCAAGATCTGATGTCTCACTTAACTCACTCGCTAAACTGTCTATATCTGATCTCTTTTATCTCACTCTCTAAACTGTATATAACTGATGTCTCTCACTTAACTCACTCACTAAACTGTAACTGATGTCTCTCACTTAACTCACACTCTAAACTGTCTAAGACTGATGTCTCACTTAACTCACTCTCTAAACTGTCTATATCTGATGTCTCACTTAACTCAGTCAGTCTATAAACTGTCTATATCTGATGTCTCACTTAACTCACTCTCTGAATTGTCTAGATCTGATGTCTCACTTAACTCACTCTCTAAACTGTCTATATCTGATCTCTTTTATCTCACTCTCTAAACTGTATATAACTGATGTCTCTCACTTAACTCACTCACTAAACTGTAACTGATGTCTCTCACTTAACTCACTCACTAAACTGTAACTGATGTCTCTCACTTAACTCACACTCTAAACTGTCTATGACTGATGTCTCACTTAACTCACTCTCTAAACTGTCTATATCTGATGTCTCACTTAACTCACTCTCTGAATTCTCTATATCTAATGTCTCACTTAACTCACTATCTGAATTGTCTATATCTGATGTCTCACTTAACTCACTCTCTAAACTGTCTATATCTGATCTCTTTTATCTCACTCTCTAAACTGTATATAACTGATGTCTCTCACTTAACTCACTAAACTGTAACTGATGTCTCTCACTTAACTCACACTCTAAACTGTCTGTAACTGATGTCTCTCACTTAACTCACACTTTAAACTGTCTGTAACTGATGTATCTCACTTAACTCACACTCTAAACTGTCTGTAACTGATGTCTCTCACTTAACTCACACTTTAAACTGTCTTTGACTGATGGCTCACTTAACTCACTCTCTAAACTGTCTATATCTGATTTCTCACGTAACTCACTCAGTCTATGAACTGTCTATATCTCATCTCTCTCACTCAACTCACTGTCTAATCTGTCTATATCTGATGTCTCTCATTCAACTCACTCTCAAACTGCCTATCTGTTCTCTCTCTCTTAGCTCACTCTCTAAACTGTCTATATATGATTTCTCTTTCAAGCCACTTTATAAAAGGTCTGCATCTGATCTCTTTTAACTCACTCTCTAAACTGTCTGTAACTGATGTCTCTCACTTAACTCACTCTCTAAACTGTCTGTAACTGATGTCTCTCACTTAACTCACTCTCTAAACTGTATATAACTGATGTCTCTCACTTAACTCACTCTCTAAACTGTCTATCTGATCTCTCTTTCAACTCACTCTCTAAACTGTCTATCTGATCTCTCTTTCAACTCACTTTCTAAACTGTCTATCTCATCTCTCTTTGTACTTACTCTCTAAACTGTCTATAACTGTTATCTCTCTCGTAAGTCGCTCTCTAAACTATCTATATCTGATCTCTCTTTTAACCTACTCTAAACTGTCTATATCTGAACTCTTTTAAGTCACTCTCTAAACTGTCTATCTGATCTATCTTTCAACTTACTCTCTAAACTGTCTATAACTGATATCTCTCTCGTAAGTCGCTCTCTAAACTATCTATATCTAATCTCTCTTTTAACCTACTCTAAACTTTCTATGTCTGATCTATCTCTTTTAACTCACTCTCTATTTTACCATATCTGAACTCACGCTCTAAACTGACTATATCAGATGTCTCTCTTAACTCACCAAACTGTTTATATCAGTATCTGCTCCGTGTATAGCTCGACTGTCTCTCATTTCTCTCTTAACTCACCCCCTCTCTTTTTTTTTTTACTTTCTCTGTCCTTTTTCACTCTCTCACCCTCCTTTATTTTTCTCTCGTTCTATTCCCGCTTTCTTCACTCTCCCACTTCTCCCCCCTCTCTCTGTCTCACTCCTTCTCTCTCCTCCCCCTTTCAGTCTCTTTCTGTCTGTCTCTCTCTTTCTTTTTCTAGTTAGAGAGTGCCAGGGTATAAACGAAGTCGTGATTGAATTATTAATAAGAGAATTACAGTAGTTGTGAGGGTTGTGTAATGTGTGTGCTGTGTGTGTGTGTGCCATGGAGAGAGAGAGAGCAGGGTGGGTACAGGCCAGGGAGAAGGAGAACTGGTGCCAAAAGAGGAAGAAGTGGGTGAATTAAAAACCAGAGAGAGAGAAGAAAAGTGAAAACTTGGACAGGAGGCAGAGTCACAAATGAAGGGAGCAGGGGAAGGAGTGAGAGTGAAAACAGGAGAGAAGAACGAATAAAGAAGACTTGCAAGAAAAAAGAAGGGATAATTGATAAAGGGGGTGGCACTGGATTTAAGTGGGGAGAAGTAAAAAAAGAAATGAAGAAACATTTCTGCTGCTCGATGAAGGTGTGTATACTAAAGGGGGGCATTGTATTTCTTTTGAGAGGGTGCAGGTTATGTACTTTCTTGTACACTTAATGCCCCCTCTTTCCTGTCCTCTACAGTATAAAGATCATTTAAATTTTGATAAGGCAGATTAGAAGGGACAAAGGTCTGCTGATTGAAGACTTTTTTTTATATAAAGGTTACACTGTGTGCTAAGGAATGTCTTTATCTGACACATGATGCACCTGGGAAGTGTAACCATTTTGGAGGGGGAGGAGGAAAGAGAGGAGAGGAGAAAAAGAATAGAGGGGGGAGGGAAGACGAGAAAATTGGAGGAAAGGGAGAGCGGAAAGGAGAAAAAGAATAGAGGGGGAGGAATGAAAGTAGAGGAGGAGGGGAGAAAGAAGCAGAGAGACGGAAGAGAAATGAGAGGAGAGGGAAGAGAAATGAGAGGAGGAAGGGGAGAGAGGAGAGGAGAAAAATAATAGAGCGGGAGAATTGAAAGTAGAGGAGGAGGGGAGAGAGGGAAGAGAAATGAGAGGAGGAAGGGGAGAGATGAGAAAAATAATAGAGGAGGAGAAATGAAAGTAGAGGAGGAGGGGAGAGAGGGAAGAGAAATTAGAGGAGGAAAGGGAGAGAGGAGAGGAGAAAAAGAATAGAGGGGGGGAATGAAAGTAGAGGAGGAGGGGAGAGAGAAGGAGAGAGGGAAGAGAAATGAGAGGAGAAAGGGGAGAGAGGAGAGGAGAAAAAGAATAGAGGGGGAGAAATGAAAGTAGGGGAGGGAAGAGAAAATGAGAGGAGGAAAGGGAGAGAGGAGAAAAAGAATGGAGCGGGGGAAATGAAAGTAGAGGAGGAGGGGAGAGTGAAGGAGAGAGGGAAGAGAAATGAGAGGAGGAAGGGAGAGAGATGAGAAAAATAATAGAGGAGGAGAAATGAAAGTAGAGTAGGAGGGGAGAGAGAGGGGAGAGAAATGAGAGGAGAAAGGGGAGAGAGGAGAGGAGAAAAAGAATAGAGGGGGATAAATTAAAGTAGAGGAGGGAAGAGAAAATGAAAAGGGGGAGACGAGAAAAATAATAGAGGGGGAGAAATTAATGTAGAGGGGAAGAGAGAGGGAAGAGAAAATGAGAGGAGGAAAGGGAGAGAGAAGAAAAATAATAGAGGGGGAAATTAATGTAGAGGGGAAGAGAGAGGGAAGAGAAAATGAGAGGAGGAAAGGGAGAGAGAAGAAAAATAATAGAGGGGGAAATTAATGTAGAGGGGGAGAGAGAGGGAAGAGAAAATGAGAGGAGGAAAGGGAGAGAGAAGAAAAACAATAGTGGGGTGAAGGAAAGGAGAGGAGGATGGAAGAAAGAAGAAGTGAGAGAGCGGAAGAGAACGGAAAAGAAATGACAGGAGGAGAACAAATGGAAGATATAGGAGAGGAGAAAAAGAAGATGGGATAAGGAAGAGAGGAGAAAATGAATAGGGTAAAGGATAGTAGGATGAAAGAGAGTGAGAGGGGGAGAGAAAAGAATAAGGGGAGAAGAAAGAAAAGGGTTACAACAAGATGTAGGGAAGAGGAAGAAATTAAAAGAGGATGAGGGAAGGGAGACATATGGGAGAAAAAGAAGTCGGGAGACATGAAAGGAGAGTTGGATAGAAGGGTGGGAAAAGATGAAGGGATAAGAAAGAAAGAAAAGTGGGAAAAGAAAGCATTAAATACATTATTACATTTTTTGAAAAGGGACAGAAAGGAGAGGAAAATGTGGAATTGGTATAAAAGAAATGTTTTTAGAAGGGTGGATAGGAATGAATAAAAAAGTTTAGTGGGAGGAGGAATCAGTAATGGAGAGAAATAAAAGGGACACAGAAGAAGTGGAAAAAAGGACAAAGAGTAGAAAAAGTTAGAAATGAAAGAAAACTAGGTCAGTGTATGAGTGTACAAAAGCAGAGTAGTGTGTATGGGTTAGAGCAGAGCGGTGTGTGTATGAGTGCAGACCATTGTGTATATGTGTGTATACTGTGTATATGTGAGAGGAAAGCAGAGCAGAGTATATGTGAGAGCACACCTGTATATGTGTGTATATCTTTTGTAGTAGAACAGTGTGTACATATATGTGTGAGAGCAGAGCATTTGTGTATGTGTGAGCTAATAGCAATGTGAGAAGAGAACTGAGCAGTGTATATATGTGAGAGCAGAGCAGTGCCTGTATATGTGAGTGCAGAGCAATGTATGTATATGTGGGTGCAGAGCATTGTGTTTGAGTGCAGAGGATTGTGTTTATGTGAGTACACTGTGTGTGTATGAAATCAGAACAGTGTGCGTATGTGTGGGAGGTGAACAGAGCAGTGTGTGTGTGTATATATATATATATATATATATATATATATATATATATATATATATGTGTGTGTGCAGAGCAATTTGTGATTACAGAGTGGTGTGTATTTGTGAGAGTAGAGCAGTGTTTAAATATCTATGAGAGTGTGTGTATATGTGGGAGGAGCAGTGTATATATGTGAGTTTCAGACCAGGGCCAGTGTATGTGCAGAGCAGTATGTATATGTGAGTGTATTACTCTGTGTATGTGTGAGCTCTGAACAGTTTAACAGTTTGATGAGTGAGCAGAGCACCATGTGTATGTGTGTGAGTAAAATCAAAATATGTATATGGGATAATAGAGAGGTGTGTGTGAGTATGGAGTGGTATATATGTGTGAGAGCAGAACAGTGTGTATATGTGAGAGCGGAGCAGTATGTGTATGTGAGTGCAGGACACTCTCACTTCATATGGGAGAGCATAGTAGTGTTTTTTTTTTCTGGGAGTGGAGCAGTGTATATATAAGTGAGAGCAGAGCAATATGTATATAAGGGCAGAGCAGTGTGTATATTAGAGCATAGCAATGTATGTGAGCACTGAAGAGTGTGTATATGTGTGAGAGAAGAGTAGTGTGCACATGTGCAAAATCAGTGTGTATATGTGAGGGTGTACAGTGTGTGTATGTTTATATGAGCTCAGAGTACTGTGTACAGAAGAGCAGCGCATTATTTGTATATGCTAGCATAGCGTTGTTAGTGTATGTGAAAGGAGAGCATTATGTGTATATGTAAGAGCAGAGCATTACGTGTAAATGTCAAGGTAGAGTACTGTGTGTATATGGGAGCAGAGCATTAGTTGTATATGCAAGCAAAGAGCAGACTGTATGTGAAAGGAGGGAATTATGTGAATGTGGGAGATCAGTGTGGGTATATTTGAAAGAAGAGCGGAATGTGAGGGTAGAGTAGTGTGTGTATATGTAAAAGCAGGACAATGTGAGAGCAGAGCAGTGTATATATGTTGGAGCATAGTAGTGTATATGTGAGCAAAACTGTGTGTGAATGTGAGAGGAGAGCAGTGTGTATATGTGCATGCAAAGCTTTGTGTGCATGTGTGAGGATAGAGCATTGTGTGTAAGTGTACAGATGAATATAGATCAGTCTGTATATGTGGATGCTGAGCATTGTGTGCAGATGAATATAGATCTCTTTGTATATGTGAGTTCTGAGCAGTGTGTACAGATGAATATAGATCAGTCTGTATATGTGAGTTCTGAGCAGTGTGTACAGATGAATATAGATCTCTCTGTATATGTGAGTGCTGAGCAGTGTGTACAGATTAATATAGATCAGTCTGTATATGTGAGTTCTGAGCAGTGTGTACAGATGAATATAGATCTCTCTGTATATGTGAGTTCTGAGCAGTGTGTACAGATGAATATAGATCTCTCTGTATATGTGAGTGCTGAGCAGTGTGTACAGATTAATATAGATCAGTCTGTATATGTGAGTTCTGAGCAGTGTGTACAGATGAATATAGATCAGTCTTTATGTGTGAGTTCTGAGCAGTGTGTACAGATGAATATAGATCAGTCTGTATATGTGAGTTCTGAGCAGTGTGTACAGATGAATATAGATCAGTCTTTATGTGTGAGTTCTGAGCAGTGTGTACAGATGAATATAGATCAGTCTTTATGTGTGAGTTCTGAGCAGTGTGTACAGATGAATATAGATCAGTCTTTATGTGTGAGTTCTGAGCAGTGTGTACAGATGAATATAGATCAGTCTGTATATGTGAGTTCTGAGGAGTGTGTACAGATGAATATAGATCTCTCTGTATATGTGAGTGCTGAGCATTGTGTACAGATGAATATAGATCAGTCTGTATATGTGAGTTCTGAGCAGTGTGTACAGATGAATATAGATCTCTCTGTATATGTGAGTGCTGAGCAGTGTGTACAGATTAATATAGATCAGTCTGTATATGTGAGTTCTGAGCAGTGTGTACAGATGAATATAGATCAGTCTGTATATGTGAGTTCTGAGCATTGTGTACAGAGGAATATAGATCAGTCTGTATATGTGACTGCTGAGCAGTGTGTGCAGGTGAATATAGACCTCTCTGTATATGTGAGAGCTGAGCATTGTGTGCAGATGAATATAGATCAGTCTGTATATGTGAGAGCTGAGCAGTGTGTACAGATGAATATAGATCAGTCTGTATATGTGAGTGCTGAGCAGTGTGTACAGATGAATATAGATCTCTCTGTATATATGAGAGTTGAGCAGTGTGTGCAGATGAATATAGATCAGTCTGTATATGTGAGTGCTGAGCAGTGTGTGCAGATGAATATAGATCAGTCTGTATATGTGAGAGCTGAGCAGTGTGTACAGATGAATATAGGTCAGTCTGTATATGTGAGAGCTGAGCAGTGTGTACAGATGAATATAGATCAGTCTGTATATGTGAGTGCTGAGCAGTGTGTACAGATGAATATAGATCTCTCTGTATATATGAGAGTTGAGCAGTGTGTGCAGATGAATATAGATCAGTCTGTATATGTGAGTGCTGAGCATTGTGTGCAGATGAATATAGATCAGTCTTTATGTGTGAGTTCTGAGCAGTGTGTACAGATGAATATAGATCAGTCTGTATATGTGAGTTCTGAGCAGTGTGTACAGATGAATATAGATCAGTCTTTATGTGTGAGTTCTGAGCAGTGTGTACAGATGAATATAGATCAGTCTTTATGTGTGAGTTCTGAGCAGTGTGTACAGATGAATATAGATCAGTCTGTATATGTGAGTTCTGAGGAGTGTGTACAGATGAATATAGATCTCTCTGTATATGTGAGTGCTGAGCATTGTGTACAGATGAATATAGATCAGTCTGTATATGTGAGTTCTGAGCAGTGTGTACAGATGAATATAGATCTCTCTGTATATGTGAGTGCTGAGCAGTGTGTACAGATTAATATAGATCAGTCTGTATATGTGAGTTCTGAGCAGTGTGTACAGATGAATATAGATCAGTCTGTATATGTGAGTTCTGAGCATTGTGTACAGAGGAATATAGATCAGTCTGTATATGTGACTGCTGAGCAGTGTGTGCAGGTGAATATAGACCTCTCTGTATATGTGAGAGCTGAGCATTGTGTGCAGATGAATATAGATCAGTCTGTATATGTGAGAGCTGAGCAGTGTGTACAGATGAATATAGATCAGTCTGTATATGTGAGTGCTGAGCAGTGTGTAGAGATGAATATAGATCTCTCTGTATATATGAGAGTTGAGCAGTGTGTGCAGATGAATATAGATCAGTCTGTATATGTGAGTGCTGAGCAGTGTGTGCAGATGAATATAGATCAGTCTGTATATGTGAGAGCTGAGCAGTGTGTACAGATGAATATAGGTCAGTCTGTATATGTGAGAGCTGAGCAGTGTGTACAGATGAATATAGATCAGTCTGTATATGTGAGTGCTGAGCAGTGTGTACAGATGAATATAGATCTCTCTGTATATATGAGAGTTGAGCAGTGTGTGCAGATGAATATAGATCAGTCTGTATATGTGAGTGCTGAGCATTGTGTGCAGATGAATATAGATCAGTATGTATATGTGAGTGCTGAGCATTGTGTGCAGATGAATATAGGTCTCTCTGTATATGTGAGTGCTGAGCAGTGTGTACAGATGAATATAGATCAGTCTGTATATGTGAGTGCTGAGCAGTGTGTACAGATGAATATAGATCAGTCTGTATATGTGAGAGCTGGGCAGTGTGTACAGATGAATATAGATCTCTCTGTATATGTGAGTGCTGAGCATACAGATGAATATAGATCTCTCTCTATATGTGAGTGCTGAGCAGTGTGTACAGATGAATATAGATCTCTCTGTATATGTGAGTGCTGAGCAGTGTGTGCAGATGAATATAGATCTCTCTGTATATGTGAGTGCTGAGCAGTGTGTGCAGGTGAATATAGATCTCTCTGTATATGTGAGTGCTGAGCAGTGTGTGCAGATGAATATAGATCTCTCTGTATATGTGAGTGCTGAGCAGTGTGTGCAGGTGAATATAGACCTCTCTGTATATGTGAGTACTGGGCAGTGTGTGCAGATTAATATAGATCAGTCTGTATATGTGAGTGCTGAGCATTGTAAGCAGATTAATATAGATCAGTCTGTATATGTGAGTGCTGAGCATTGTGTGCAGATTAATATAGATCAGTCTGTATATGTGAGTACTGAGCAGTGTGTACAGATGAATATAGATCTCTCTGTATATGTGAGAGCTGGGCAGTGTGTACAGTTGAATATAGATCTCTCTGTATATGTGAGTGCTGAGCAGTGTGTACAGATGAATATAGATCTCTCTGTATATGTGAGAGCTGGGCAGTGTGTACAGATGAATATAGATCTCTCTGTATACGTGAGTGCTGAGCAGTGTGTACAGATGAATATAGATCTCTCTGTATATGTGAGTGCTGAGCAGTGTGTACAGATGAATATAGATCTCTCTGTATATGTGAGAGCTGGGCAGTGTGTACAGTTGAATATAGATCTCTCTGTATACGTGAGTGCTGAGCAGTGTGTACAGATGAATATAGATCTCTCTGTATATGTGAGAGCTGGGCAGTGTGTACAGTTGAATATAGATCTCTCTGTATACGTGAGTGCTGAGCAGTGTGTACAGATGAATATAGATCAGTCTGTATATGTGAGTACTGGGCAGTGTATACAGATGAATATAGATCTCTCTGTATATGTGAGAGCTGAGCAGTGTGTACAGATTAATATAGATCTCTCTGTATATGTGAATGCTGAGCAGTGTGTACAGATGAATATAGATCTCTCTGTATATGTGAGTACTGGGCAGTGTGTGCAGATTAATATAGATCAGTCTGTATATGTGAGTGCTGAGCATTGTGTGCAGATTATTATAGATCAGTCTGTATATGTGAGTGCTGAGCATTGTGTGCAGATTAATATAGATCAGTCTGTATATGTGAGTACTGAGCAGTGTGTACAGATGAATATAGATCTCTCTGTATATGTGAGAGCTGGGCAGTGTGTACAGTTGAATATAGATCAGTCTGTATACGTGAGTGCTGAGCAGTGTGTACAGATGAATATAGATCTCTCTGTATATGTGAGAGCTGGGCAGTGTGTACAGATGAATATAGATCTCTCTGTATACGTGAGTGCTGAGCAGTGTGTGCAGATGAATATAGATCAGTCTGTATATGTGAGAGCTGGGCAGTGTGTACAGTTGAATATAGATCTCTCTGTATACGTGAGTGCTGAGCAGTGTGTACAGATGAATATAGATCAGTCTGTATATGTGAGTACTGGGCAGTGTATACAGATGAATATAGATCTCTCTGTATATGTGAGAGCTGAGCAGTGTGTACAGATTAATATAGATCTCTCTGTATATGTGAGTGCTGAGCAGTGTGTACAGATGAATATAGATCAGTCTGTATATGTGAGTGCCGAGCAGTGTGTGCAGATTAATGTAGATCTCTCTGTATATGTGAGTGCTGAGCAGTGTGTACAGATGAATATAGATCTCTCTGTATATGTCAGTGCTGAGCAGTGTGTACAGATGAATATAGATCTATCTGTATATGTGAGTACTGGGCAATGTATACAGATGAATATAGATCTCTCTGTATATGTGAGTGCTGAGCAGTGTGTACAGATGAATATAGATCTCTCTGTATATGTGAGTGCTGAGCAGTGTGTACAGATGAATATAGATCTCTCTGTATACCTGAAATCTGAGCAGTGTGTGCAGGTGAATATAGATCTCTCTGTATATGTGAGTTCTGAGCAGTGTGTACAGATAAATAGAGATCTCTCTGTATATGTGAGTGCTGGGCAGTGTGTACAGATAAATAGAGATCTCTCTGTATATGTGAGTGCTGGGCAGTGTGTACAGATGACTATAGATCTCTCTGTATATGTGAGTGCTGAGCAGTGTGTACAGATGAATATAGATCTCTCTGTATACCTGAAATCTGAGCAGTGTGTGCAGGTGAATATAGATCTCTCTATATATGTGAGTTCTGAGCAGTGTGTACAGATGAATAGAGATCTCTCTGTATATGTGAGTGCTGAGCATTGTGTGCAGATGAATATAGATCAGTCTGTATATGTGAGTGCTGAGCAGTGTGTACAGATGAATATAGATCTCTATGTATATGTGAGTGCTGAGCAGTGTGTGCAGGTGAATATAGATCTCTCTGTATATGTGAGTTCTGAGCAGTGTGTACAGATGAATATAGATCTCTCTGTATATGTGAGTGCTGAGCATTGTGTACAGATGGATATAGATCAGTCTGTATATGTGGGTGCTGAGCAGTGTGTGCAGATGAATATAGATCTCTCTGTATATGTGAGTGCTGAGCATTGTGTGCAGATGAATATAGATCTCTCTGTATATGTGAGTGCTGAGCATTGTGTACAGATGAATATAGATCTCTCTGTATATGTGAGTGCTGAGCAGTGTGTACAGATGAATATAGATCTGTCTGTATATGTGAGTGCTGAGGAGTGTGTACAGATGAATATAGATCTCTCTGTATATGTGAGTGCTGAGCATTGTGTACAGATGAATATAGATCAGTCTATATATGTGAGTACTGGGCAGTGTGTACAGATGAATATAGATCTCTCTGTATATATGAGAGCTGGGCAGTGTGTACAGATGAATATAGATCTCTCTGTATATGAGAGTGCTGAGCAGTGTGTACAGATGAATACAGATCTCTCTGTATATGTGAGTGCTGAGCAGTGTGTACAGATGAATATAGATCTCTCTGTATAAGTGAGTTCTGAGCAGTGTGTACAGATGAATATAGATCAGTCTGTATATGTGAGTGCTGAGCAGTGTGTACAGATGAATATAGATCTCTCTGTATATGTGAGTGCTGAGCATACAGATGAATATAGATCTCTCTGTATATGTGAGTTCTGAGCATTGTGTACAGATGAATATAGATCTCTCTGTATATGTGAGTGCTGAGCAGTGTGTACAGATGAATATAGATCTCTCTGTATATGTGAGTGCTGAGCATTGTGTGCAGATTAATATAGATCTCTCTGTATACGTGAGTGCTGAGCAGTGTGTACAGATGAATATAGATCAGTCTGTATATGTGAGTTCTGATCAGTGTGTACAGATGAATAGAGATCTCTCTGTATATGTGAGTGCTGAGCATTGTGTGCAGATGAATATAGATCAGTCTGTATATGTGAGTGCTGAGCAGTGTGTACAGATGAATATAGATCTCTCTGTATATGTGAGTGCTGAGCATTGTGTGCAGATGAATATAGATCAGTCTGTATATGTGAGTGCTGAGCATTGTCTACAGATGAATATAGATCTCTCTGTATATGTGAGTGCTGAGCAGTGTGTACAGATGAATATAGATCAGTCTGTATATGTGAGTGCTGAGCAGTGTGTGCAGATTAATATAGATCTCTCTGTATATGTGAGTGCTGAGCAGTGTGTGCAGATTAATATAGATCTCTGTATATGTGAGTGCTGAGCAGTGTGTACAGATGAATATAGATCAGTCTGTATATGTGAGTGCTGAGCAGTGTATACAGTTTGATATAGATCTCTATGTATATGTGAGTGCTGAGGAGTGTGTACATGTGAATATAGATCTCTCTGTAGATGTGAGTGCTGAACAGTGTCTACAGATGAATATAGATCTCTCTGTATATGTGAGTGCTGAGCATTGTGTACAGATGAATATAGATCTCTCTGTATATGTGAGTGCTGGGCAGTGTATACAGATGAATATAGATCTCTCTGTATATGTGAGTGCTGAGCAGTGTGTACAGATGAATATAGATTTCTTTGTATATGTGACAGTTAAGCAGTGTGTACAGGTGAATATAGATCTCTCTGTATATGTGAGTGCTGAGCAGTGTGTACAGATAAATAGAGATCTCTCTGTATATGTGAGTGCTGAGCATTGTGTGCAGATGAATATAGATCAGTCTGTATATGTGAGTGCTGAGCAGTGTGTACAGATGAATATAGATCTCTCTGTATACGTGAATTCTGAGCATTGTGTGCAGATGAATATAGATCAGTCTGTATATGTGAGTTCTGATCAGTGTGTACAGATGAATAGAGATCTCTCTGTATATGTGAGTGCTGAGCATTGTGTGCAGATGAATATAGATCTCTCTGTATATGTGAGTTCTGAGCAGTGTGTACAGATGAATAGAGATCTCTCTGTATATGTGAGTGCTGAGCAGTGTGTGCAGGTGAATATAGATCTCTCTGTATATGTGAGTTCTGAGCACTGTGTGCAGATGAATATAGATCAGTCTGTAAATGTGACTGCTGAGCATTGTGTGCAGATTAATATAGATCTCTCTGTATATGTGAGTGCTGAGCATTGTGTGCAGATCAATATAGGTCTCTCTGTATATGTGACTGCTGAGCATTGTGTGCAGATTAATATAGATCTCTCTGTATATGTGAGTGCTGAGCAGTGTGTGCAGGTGAATACAGGGCTGTGTGTATATGTGAGTGGTGAGCAGTGTGTGTGCAGATGCATAGAGATCAGTCTGTATATGTGAGTGCTGAGCAGTTTGTACAGATAAGTATAGATTGGTATGTATATGTGAGTGCTGAGCAGTGTGTACAGATGAATATAGATCTCTCTGTATATGTGAGAGCTGATCAGTGTGTACAGATGAATATAGATATCTCTGTTTATGTGAGTGCTGAGCAGTGTGTACAGATGAATATAGATCTCTCTGTATATATGAGTTCTGAGCATTGTGTACAGATGAATATAGATCTCTCTGTATATGTGAGTGCTGAGCAGTGTGTACAGATGAATATAGATCTCTCTGTATATGTGAGTGCTGAGCATTGTGTGCAGATCAATATAGATCTCTCTGTATACGTGAGTGCTGAGCAGTGTGTACAGATGAATATAGATCAGTCTGTATATGTGAGTTCTGATCAGTGTGTACAGATGAATAGAGATCTCTCTGTATATGTGAGTGCTGAGCATTGTGTGCAGATGAATATAGATCAGTCTGTATATGTGAGTGCTGAGCAGTGTGTACAGATGAATATAGATCTCTCTGTATATGTGAGTGCTGAGCATTGTGTGCAGATGAATATAGATCAGTCTGTATATGTGAGTGCTGAGCATTGTGTACAGATGAATATAGATCTCTCTGTATATGTGAGTGCTGAGCAGTGTGTACAGATTAATATAGATCTCTCTGTATATGTGAGTGCTGAGCAGTGTGTGCAGGTGAATATAGATCTCTCTGTATATGTGAGTTCTGAGCAGTGTGTACAGATGAATATAGATCTCTCTGTATATGTGAGTGCTGAGCAGTGTGTGCAGATGAATATAGATCTCTCTGTATATGTGAGTGCTGAGCAGTGTGTGCAGATTAATATAGATCTCTGTATATGTGAGTGCTGAGCAGTGTGTACAGATGAATATAGATCAGTCTGTATATGTGAGTGCTGAGCAGTGTATACAGATTGATATAGATCTCTATGTATATGTGAGTGCTGAGCATTGTGTACAGATGAATATAGATCTCTCTGTATATGTGAGTGCTCAGCAGTGTGTACAGATGAATATAGATCTCTCTGTATATGTGAGTGCTGAGCAGTGTATACAGATGAATATAGATCTCTCTGTATATGTGAGTGCTGAGCAGTGTGTACAGATGAATATAGATTTCTTTGTATATGTGACAGTTAAGCAGTGTGTACAGGTGAATATAGATCTCTCTGTATATGTGAGTGCTGAGCATTGTGTACAGATGAATATAGATCTCTCTCTGTATATGTGAGTGCTGAGCAGTGTGTACAGATGAATATAGATCTCTCTGTATATGTGAGTGCTGAGCATTGTGTACAGATGAATATAGATCTCTCTGTATATGTGAGTGCTCAGCAGTGTGTACAGATGAATATAGATCTCTCTGTATATGTGAGTGCTGAGCATTGTGTACAGATGAATATAGATCTCTCTGTATATGTGAGTGCTGAGCAGTGTGTGCAGATTAATATAGATCTCTGTATATGTGAGTGCTGAGCAGTGTGTACAGATGAATATAGATCAGTCTGTATATGTGAGTGCTGAGCAGTGTATACAGATTGATATAGATCTCTATGTATATGTGAGTGCTGAGCATTGTGTACAGATGAATATAGATCTCTCTGTATATGTGAGTGCTCAGCAGTGTGTACAGATGAATATAGATCTCTCTGTATATGTGAGTGCTGAGCAGTGTATACAGATGAATATAGATCTCTCTGTATATGTGAGTGCTGAGCAGTGTGTACAGATGAATATAGATTTCTTTGTATATGTGACAGTTAAGCAGTGTGTACAGGTGAATATAGATCTCTCTGTATATGTGAGTGCTGAGCATTGTGTACAGATGAATATAGATCTCTCTGTATATGTGAGTGCTGAGCAGTGTGTACAGATGAATATAGATCTCTCTGTATATGTGAGTGCTGAGCATTGTGTACAGATGAATATAGATCTCTCTGTATATGTGAGTGCTCAGCAGTGTGTACAGATGAATATAGATCTCTCTGTATATGTGAGTGCTGAGCAGTGTGTTCAGATGAATATATATCTCTCTGTATATGTGAGTGCTGGGCAGTGTATACAGATGAATATAGATCTCTCTGTATATGTGAGTGCTGAGCAGTGTGTACAGATGAATATAGATTTATTTGTATATGTGACAGTTAAGCAGTGTGTACAGGTGAATATAGATCTCTCTGTATATGTGAGTGCTGAGCAGTGTGTACAGATAAATAGAGATCTCTCTGTATATGTGAGTGCTGAGCATTGTGTGCAGATGAATATAGATCAGTCTGTATATGTGAGTGCTGAGCAGTGTGTACAGATGAATATAGATCTCTCTGTATACGTGAATTCTGAGCATTGTGTACAGATGAATAGAGATCTCTCTGTATATGTGAGTGCTGAGCATTGTGTGCAGATGAATATAGATCTCTCTGTATATGTGAGTTCTGAGCATTGTGTGCAGATGAATATAGATCAGTCTGTATATGTGACTGCTGAGCATTGTGTGCAGGTGAATATAGATCTCTCTGTATATGTGAGTGCTGAGCAGTGTGTACAGATGAATATAGATCTCTGTATATGTGAGTGCTGGGCAGTGTATACAGATGAATATAGATCTCTCTGTATATGTGAGTGCTGAGCATTGTGTACAGATGAATATAGATCTCTGTATATGTGAGTGCTGGGCAGTGTATACAGATGAATATAGATCTCTCTGTATATGTGAGTGCTGAGCATTGTGTACAGATGAATATAGATCTCTCTGTATACGTGAGTGCTGAGCATTGTGTACAGATGAATATAGACCTCTCTGTATATGTGAGTTCTGAGCATTGTGTACAGATGAATATAGATCTCTCTGTATATGTGAGTTCTGAGCATTGTGTGCAGATGAATATAGATCTCTCTGTATACGTGAGTGCTGAGCATTGTGTACAGATGAATATAGATCTCTCTGTATACGTGAGTGCTGAGCATTGTGTACAGATGAATATAGACCTCTCTGTATATGTGAATTCTGAGCATTGTGTACAGATGAATATAGATCAGTCTGTATATGTGAGTGCTGAGCAGTGTGTACAGATGAATATAGATCTCTCTGTATATGTGAGTTCTGAGCAGTGTGTACAGATGAATATAGATCTCTCTGTATAAGTGAGTTCTGAGCAGTGTGTACAGATGAATATAGATCAGTCTGTATATGTGAGTTCTGAGCAGTGTGTACAGATGAATATAGATCTCTCTGTATATGTGAGTTCTGAGCATTGTGTGCAGATGAATATAGATCAGTCTGTATATGTGAGTGCTGAGCAGTGTGTACAGATGAATATAGATCTCTCTGTATATATGAGAGTTGAGCAGTGTGTACAGATGAATATACATCTCTCTGTATATGTGAGTTCTGAGCATTGTGTACAGATGAATATAGATCAGTCTGTATATGTGAGAGCTGAGCATTGTGTACAGATGAATATAGATCTCTCTGTATATGTGAGTGCTGAGCATTGTGTGCAAATGAATATAGATCTCTCTGTAGATGTGAGTGCTGAGGAGTGTGTACATGTGAATATAGATCTCTCTGTAGATGTGAGTGCTGAGCAGTGTGTACAGATGAATATAGATCTCTATGTATATGTGAGTGCTGAGCAGTGTGTGCAGATGAATATAGATCTCTCTGTATATGTGAGTGCTGAGCATTGTGTGCAGATTAATATAGGTCTCTCTGTATATGTGAGTGCTGAGCAGTGTGTGCAGGTGAATATAGATCAGTCTGTATATGTGAGTGCTGAGGAGTGTGTACAGATGAATATAGATCTCTCTGTATATGTGAGTGCTGAACATTGTGTGCAGGTGAATATAGATCTGTCTGTACATGTGAGTTCTGAGCAGTGTGTACAGATGAATATAGATCAGTTTGTATATGTGAGTGCTGAGGAGTGTGTACAGATGAATATAGATCTCTCTGTATATGTGAGTGCTGAGCATTGTGTACAGATGACTATAGATCTCTCTGTATATGTGAGTACTGGGCAGTGTATACAGATGAATATAGATCTCTCTGTATATGAGAGGTCTGAGCATTGTGTACAGATGAATATAGATCAGTCTGTATATGTGAGTGCTGAGCAGTGTGTACAGATGAATATAGATCAGTATGTATATGTGAGTGCTGAGCATTGTGTACAGATGAATATAGATCAGTCTTTATGTGTGAGTGCTGAGCATTGTGTACAGATGAATATAGATCAGTCTGTATATGTGAGTGCTGAGCATTGTGTACAGATGAATATAGATCTCTCTGTATATGAGAGTGCTGAGCATTGTGTACAGATGAATATAGATCTCTCTGTATATGAGAGTGCTGAGCATTGTGTACAGATGAATATAGATCAGTCTGTATATGTGAAAGTTGAGCAGTGTGTGCAGGTGAATACAGATCAGTCTGTATATGTGAGCTGAGCGGTGTGTACAGATGAATATAGATCTGTCTGTATATGTGAGCTGAGCAGTTTGTACAGATGAATATAGATCTCTCTGTATATGTGAGAGCTGAGCAGTGTGTGCAGGTGAATACAGATCAGTCTGTATATGTGAGTGCTGAGCAGTCTGTACAGATAAGTATAGATTGGTATGTATATGTGAGAGCGGAGCAGTGTATGCAGATGAAAACAGAACATGTGTATATGTTAGTGCTAAACGCATCTGCAGATAAATAAAGGACATTGTGTATATGTAACAGGTAGTCAGTGAGTACAGAAGATTACAGATCAGTGTAAATAAGAGAGCTGAGCTGTGTGCAGACGAATAGAGAGCAATGTGTATATGTGAGTGCTGAGCAATGTGTGCAAGTGGATACAGAGCAGTGTGTATATGGGGTTATTGAGCAAATGTGTGCAGATGAATACAGAACAGGGTGTATATGTGAGTTCTGAGCAGTGTGTGCATACGAATACTTAACGGTTTATATATGTGAATGCTGATAAGTGTGTGCAGATGACTACATAGCAGTGTGTATATGTGAGTGCTGAGCAGAGTGCTGAGCAGTGTGTGTATATGTGCTGAAGAGTGTGGAGATTAATACAGAGCAGTGTACATATGTGAGTGCCGAGCAGTGTGTGCACATGAATACAGAGCAGTGCTTGCGGATTGATGCAGAACAGTGTGTATATGTAACTGCTGATCAGGGTGTGCATACTGTTACTGAGCAGTCTGTATGTGTAAGTGCTGGCAGTATGCAGGAAAATTCAGATCAGCCTGTATATGTGAGGGTACACCAATAAATCTAGTTGAAATCACTATATATAGAAAGTAACACTGATCTCAGGCCTCACATCTTGGTCATAAGTAGGTCAGGATATAAGTAGCCATTGTATAAGGATTTTATTAAATGTTCATAATTACTGATATATGTATACGCCTGGGAGTGTGAGGGAGTAAGGAGAGTAAATAGTGAGAAGTCTGAATAAGGGGAGACAATACTGTGGGGTGAAGCAAAGTAGGATCTGAGAGAAAATGACAAAACCAGAAGAGAACAGTGATGGGGGGGAGTAAAGCAAGTAGTAAGAAGAAAATAGTGAGAGGTTAAACTAAGTAGTAAGATGAGTATGATGAAGGGTAATGAAGTAAGTAATATGGAAAGAATAGTGAAGGGGAGATATGTAAGAAGATTATAGTCAGGAGGATAAGTAAGAAGAGGAGAGTGAGGGAGATAAGTAAGAAGAGGATAGTCAGGGAGTAAAGTAAGAAGAGGATAGTCAGGGGATAAGTAAGAAGAGGAGAGTGAGGGAGATAAGTAAGAAGAGGATAGTCAGGGAGTAAAGTAAGAAGAGGATAGTCAGGGGGATAAGTAAGAAGAGGATAGTCAGGAGGATAAGTAAGAAGAGGATAGTCAGGGCGATAAGTAAGAAGAGGATAGTCAGGGGGATAAGTAAGAAGAGGAGGAAGAGGAGAGTGAAGGAGATAAGTAAGAAGAGGATTGTCAGGGGGATAAGTAACAAGTGGATAGCCAGGAGGATAAGGAAGAAGAGGAGAGTGAGGGAGATAAGTAAGAAGAGGATAGTCGGGGGGATAAGTAAGAAGAGGAAAGTCATGGGGATAAGTAACAAGACGATCGTCAGGGAGATAAGTAAGAAGAGGATAGTCAGGGAGAGAAGTAAGAAGAGGATAGTTAGGGGGATAAGTAACAAGAGGATAGTCAGGGGGATAGGTAACAAGAGGATATTACGGGAGATAAGTAAGTAGAGGATAGTAAGGGGGATAAGTAAGAAAAGGATAGTCAGGGAGATAAGCAAGAAGAGGATAGTCAGTGGGATAAGTAAGAAGAGGATAATCAGGGAGAAAAGTAAGAAGAGGATAGTCAGGGTGATAAGTAAGAAGGGGATAGTCAGGGAGATAAGTAAGAAGAGGATAGTCAGGAGGATAAGTAACAAGAGGATAGTCAGGAGGATAAGTAAGAACAGGATAGTCAGGGGGATAAGTAAGAAGAGGATAGTTAGGGGGATAAGTAAGAAAAGGATAGTCAGGGAGATAAGTAAGAAGAGGATAATCAGGGAGAAAAGTAAGAAGAGGATAGTCAGGGGGATAAGTAAGAAGAGGATAGTCAGGGGGATAAGTAAGAAGAGGATAGTCAGGGAAATAAGCAATAAGAGGATAGTCAGGGGGTAAGTAAGAAGAGGATAGTCAGGGAGGTAAGTAAGAAGAGGATAGTCAGGGAGATAAGTAAGAAGAGGATAGTCAGGGGGATAAGTAAGAAGAGGATAGTCATGGAGATAAGTAAGAAGAGGATAGTAAGGGGGATAAGTAAGAAGAAGATAGTCAGGGAGATAAGTAAGAAGAGGATAGTCAGGGGGATAAGTAAGAAGAGGAGAGTGAGGGAGATACGTAAGAAGAGGATAGTCAGGGGGATAAGTAAGAAGAGGATAGTCAGGGGGATAAGTAAGAAGAGGATAGTCAGGAGGATAAGAAGTGGTTAGTCAGGAGGATAAGTAAGAAGAGGATCATTAGGAGGGTAAGTAAGAAGAGGATAGTCAGGGGGATATGTAACAAGAGGATAGTCAGGGAGATAAGTAAGAAGAGGATAGTCAGGGGGATAAGTAAGAAGAGGATAGCCATTGGGAAAAGTAAGAAGAGGAGAGTGAGGGAGATAAGTAAGAAGAGGATAGTCAGGGGATAAGTAACAAGAGGAGAGTCATGAGGATAAGGTAGAAGAGGAGAGTGAGGGAGATAAGCAACAACAGGATAGCTGTGGGATAAGTAAGAAGTGGATAGTCAGGGGGATAGGTAACAAGACAATAGTCAGGGAGATAAGTAAGAAGAGGATAGTCAGGGAGAGAAGTAAGAAGAGGGTAGTTAGGGGGATAAGTAACAACAGGATAGTCAGGGGGATAGGTAACAAGAGGATATTCTGGGAGATAAGTAATAAGAGGATAATCAGGGGTATAAGTAAGAAGAGGATAGTCAGGGAGATAAGTAAGAAGAGGATAGTCAGTGGGATAAGTAAGAAGAGGATAATCAGGGAGAAAAGTAAGAAGAGGATAGTCAGGGGGATAAGTAAGAAGAGGATAGTCAGGGGGATAAGTAAGAAGAGGATAGTCAGGGGGATAAGTAAGAAGGGGATAGTCAGGGGGTAAGTAAGAAGAGGATAGTCAGGGGGATAGGTAAGAAGGGGATAGTCAGGGGGTAAGTAAGAAGAGGATAGTCAGGGAGATAAGTAAGAAGAGGATAGTGAGGGGATAAGTAAGAAGAGGATAGTCATGGAGATGAGTAAGAAGAGGATAGTAAGGGGCATAAGTAAGAATAGGATAGTCAGGGAAATAAGCAATAAGAGTATAGTCAGGGTGTAAGTAAGAAGAGGATAGTCAGGGAGATAAGTAAGAAGATGTTAGTTAGGGGGATAAGTAAGAAGAGGAGAGTGAGGGAGATAAGTAAGAAGAGGATAGTCAGGGAGATAAGTAAGAAGAGGATAGTCAGGGGGATAAGTAAGAAGAGGAGAGTGAGGGAGATAAGAAATAAGAGGATAGTCATGGGGATAAGTAAGACAAGGAGAGTGAGGGAGATAAGTAAGAAGAGGATAGTCAGGGAGATAAGTAAGAAGAGGATAGTCAGGGGGATAAGTAAGAAGAGGATAGTCAGGGGGATAAGTAAGAAGAGGATAGTAAGGGGGATAAGTAAGAAGAAGATAGTCAGGGGGATAAGTAAGAAGAGGAGAGTGAGGGAGATAAGTAAGAAGAGGATAGTCAGGGGGATGAGTAAGAAGAGGATAGTCAGGGGGATGAGTAAGAAGAGCATAGTCAGGGGGATAAGTAAGAAGAGGATAGTCAGGAGGATAAGAAGAGGATAGTCAGGGGGATGAGTAAGAAGATGAGAGTGAGGGAGATAAGTAAGAAGAGGATAGTCAGGGAGATAAGTAAGAAGGGGATAGTCAGTGGGATAAGGAATAAGAGGATAGTGAGTACTAAAAAGAAAATATTGAGGGTTTAAAATAATCAATTAAAGGAGGGTATTTAGGAGAGGGATTAAAATAGTAGCCGGTGAAGGGTAATGAGGTGAGAGTACAGTAAGTGTAAGTAGTAGGGGGAGGATATGGAAGCAGCTATATAGTGGCTGTGTCTTTATATAAATGTATTCAATACAATATATTCTATACCACACCATGGAGCTAGGGCGTATGCTATTTATTTAGTTACCCTTAATGATAATCTATGCTCTTGAAAGTGAAAGGGTACTTCCTTC